>SADC01000899.1:0-47997 GCA_004194705.1 Ditylenchus dipsaci | reverse complement strand
AAAAATCATATTGCTTATAACTATTTTCCAGTGTAATGATCTCTCTAACTTTACTCGCGTCAAGTCTTTGGAGGACATGTTCCAGTGGCTGAAATGGAGAAGACATCCTGGAGCGCTTGTCCGTTCTTCATCGTTCATGAAAAAACCACTGGTTGTTTATTTTTAACGTGCATCAATATATTCTCTTAATTTTAGTGGCCTGGTCAACGGTCCTGCAATCGGGATTCGGTAACTGTGCTTGCTTGTGTGATCTAGTCATTGCTTCGGACAAGGTACTGCATTAGCTTTTATTATGAGAAGTCTATTTCATTTCTAGGCTACTTTCATGACTCCTTTTACTTCGCTGGCCAGTTCCCTGAGGGCTGTTCGTCTGTCACTTCCCTCTCTTATGGGCACATCACAAGGTTTTTTTTGTAGCTTCAGGACTAATTGCTATCCTGCAGGATTTATAGCTCCTGAAGTTCTTCTATTTGGCAAAAAGCTGACTGCGGAAGAAGCGCTGGACAGAAATCTGGTTGCTGAGGTGATCCCACATGCACATTTCATGAAGAAAGTGAAAAAAAGCTTGTCGCTATGTCAAATGCCTCCTGAGTCTCTGCGCCCTCAACAAGAATTTGGTTCGCGAAAGTGAGAAAGAAAAGCTGATTGCCACAAATCTTGCGGAATGTGCTTTTCTGAAAAAACGGTGGTTGTCGCCTGAATGCGCCCAAGCTTTGCAAAGCTTTCACCAGAAAAAAGTAGTCGAGGTAACTGTGTGGATTTATAAATCCAAATATCTGATGATAATGATTCTTCATTGTAAATGGTGTGTAAATTTTTCGCTAATAAAGATGATTGTGTCCTTTGCGGCTCTCTTCCTTGGATATAGTCGAACTTTCATCCGTGGCCTCTGTGCACCATGTGAACCAAACGGACATAATTTCGTCAAGTGACCCAATAACCGTTAGAAGTAGACCACACTTGAAGGAGACTCAATAATTTCCCGAAGGCATAAATTACTTTTCTGTGGCTTATTCATAACACAGAACTTACAAATGTTGAAAACACTATAAAAACTTCATTTATCCGGGAAAAAATGTTGAAATGCGAACTTATCTGGTAATTGACTTGTATTCTGCCCTTGTTACGCAGCCTTTGGATGGCATTTGGACTCTCCATCACTCCCAAAAATGCAAAAAAAAACAGAAGAAAGTTTGGTCGAATTTTTAACACTTTCAAAAATACGAGAAGTACAGGGTGTCCATTAAGAAGTAAAGTTGTTTTTATCTGACAAATTTTTGTTTCATAATCAGCTTCTTTCAAGTGGTCGTCTACTTCAAACCGGTTATCGGGTCACTTGACGGTTTGAAAAATAATCTACATGAAATACTGCTCTAAATAAACCAATGTGACACTCCGTCTTTCTCGTGTCAATGAGATGGGGACGTCATAGATTTTCTGTGAATATTGCCGTTAAAGATTTTACTATATTTTAATCATTGACTTGATTGAGATTTATTAGCCTTACATACAAAAATTTCAGCTTGAAGATTTGGCTTATTAGCATTTTAAACATGGATCAATTAGCTGTATCATCATTAACTGTGACATCACAAGCGCAGAAAGGACCCACTATAGGAAGTATATGGGAGTTATGTCCCCCAATTGGACTCCTCTTTTGCAGTATTAACGGTGCAGTCAGGGTGTGTGCATGATTCACCACTTGCCTCTCTCAACACACGTTTGAGCTGGCGATTTGGGCTGAAACTTAGTAACTTTAAAAAACTCTCGGAAAATTTAGCAACTTTTTTAATTATCCATAAAGACGGGATTATGTACAAGATGTCCTTACGTTATATTAAAGTTGTTTTGGTCTGACAAATTTTAGTTTCATGGATCATAGTTGGATCACCGCCGCCCTATTTTTACTCCATTTTTTGCAATTTTATTCATAATTTTGGTATCAAACGATGCGCCGTCTCTTGGCCATCCAACAACACCATCAGCGCAGGTTTCACAAACTGTTATGGCAAGCTGTAACCAAAGCGGGTAATCTTTTTTTTGGGCAAATATACTTTTTTGGGGCAATTTACTTTTTTTTGGGCAAATGCACTTTGGGGCAAATTATTTTTTTTGGGGCAAATATACTTTTTCTTGGGGCAAATTTACTTTTTTTTGGGGCAAATATTTTTTTTGGGGCAGATGGGTTTGGGCAGATATACTTTTTTGGGGCAAAATACTCTTTTTTGGGGCAAATTTACTTTTTCGGGCAAATATACTTTTCTTGGCGCAAAATTTACCTTTTTGGGGACAAATACTTTTTTTGGGGTAACTTCTCTTAAAAGAAATGTACTTTTTTTGTCGGAAGAAGATGCTAATTCAGGTGAATTTCTGTTTTCATCACATATTTATACCGAATAGTTTCACCTTTTGATTTTTAGTAAGACTTTTATTTTTTTTATCAGAAATCAGCAGCAAATTTACCGGGAAGCTTTTCATTTAAAAGAAATTCAAAACAGCTAATAATTTTGATATCTTTCTTGAATATCTTTGGCAAAGCAAGGGTCATCTTCGTCTTGGACGACCTGGCTTTTGCTTATGAGTTAGAGGGCAGCTGAGTTGCTGAGACTGGGTAGCTAGCTAGTTTTAGTTGGCACATAATCATTGCACTATGTTGCAGTGCTGTTTTTTTGAACCTTGACTGCAGTTGCAGCGATAATGCGCAGGCCATCTTGGAGATGGCTCCACTATGCAAATACTATTTCGTATTTTTTCTGTATTACTCCAAGTTTCAAAAGTTTTTTGCGAGTAAGCATTTACATTGAGTTGATATCAGCTACTGAGGTCTGCTTTGCATTCCAATCACATACAGTCTAGTATTAAGAATGTTCATCACTTTTGGGCGTACTTTTTCTTTTAATGAAAAGCTTCCCGGTAAATTTTGCTGCTGATTCTGGAAAAGTGCTGGTGTGTCTGAAAACCCCTTTTCATTATCTCCGAAAACTATTGAAAACTGATTATTCTGGACGCACTGACCAATGGTGCACTGTTTTTTTCAGCGGGGTTACTAATAAGGGAGGGTTTCATCAGAATAACTACGGTGATTCTTTGAATAAATCAAATATCTTATTCGTTTTTCTTTCATATCAGTAACAGTTATTTTCCCAAGCATGCTTTGCTGATTGACCCAGCATCTTGTCGAGAAGCCTATAAAATAGATTGACAAAAATCGCATCGATTCAGAAGCAGAAGTAGATGCGGGGCTGTTATACAAAAAAAAGGAAAAAGCTGCCAAAGAAAGCAGTAGGGCTACAGCAGTCCTGCTGAAACATTTCACCTGAAATAGCATTCTTTCCGACAAAAAAGTACATTTTTTTAAAGACGTTGCCCCAAAAAAAGTTTATTTGTCCCAAAAAAGAGTAAATTTGCGCCAAGAAAAAGTATATTTGCCCGAAAAAAAAGTAATTTGCCCCAAAAAGAGTATTTTGCCCCCAAAAAGTATATCTGCCCCAAACCCATCTGCCCCAAAAAAAGTATATTTGCCCAAAAAAAAATTAATTTGCGCCCAAGAAAAAGTATATTTGCCCCAAAAAAAAATAAATGCCCCCAAAGTGCATTTGTCCCAAAAAAGTAAATTTGCCCCAAAAAAAGTATATTTGCCCAAAAAAAAAGTAAATTTGCCCCAAGAAAAAGTATATTTGCCCCAAAAAAAAAATAAATTTGCCCCAAAGTGCATTTGTCCCAAAAAAAGTAAATTTGCCCCAAAAAAGTATATTTGCCCCAAAAAAAGATTACCCAGCCAAAGCCTGTCTGGAACCTGCTTTGTCAAAAAAACCCCCAAATGACGAATTTTTCGGACAAAAAAAGGTTTCAGGATTCCTACATCTCAGCCAAGGCAGTTGTGAACCCTATCGTTTGTTGTCTTATTGGATAGCCAAGAGACTAAGCATCTTTTTCATGCCAAACTCGTAAAAAATATGGAAAAAATAGGGTGTTATATTAAAGTTGTTTTGGTCTGACAATTTAAGTTTGATAATCATAGCTGGATCACCGCCGCCGCCACCGGCGACACTGCCACCAGGCACGCCAGGCCGCCAGGCGGTGGCGGTGAAGAATAGGGTGTGCATCCCGAGGATTAGAACCTATGACCAATTTTTAACGGATATTTTTTTAAAAGCTATATCTGAGCATGTAAAATCGGTTTTGTGGCGCTTGAGCTGCGGCATGGTTGTCAAAATAGATAAATTGATAAAATTCGATAAAATTTATGGCGTTATGCATGTTTCTGAATTCGATAAATTCGATAAAAATTCGATAAAATTTTATCGAATTTTTTATCGAATTTTATCAAATTTTTCTATTGGTTACTCAACCACATTTTGTCACCTGTTAGCCGATTTTTTGCGCTTAGCACAAATATAGCCTCCGTTGTCGTACCTATAGCATTATTATACATCTTTTAGCTATTGCAAGCATGATTGACAAGCCTACACCAAAAAAAACTAGACGATAAAAGGTAGGAATTTATTTATTATCAGGTAAATTTCAATGATTCAAGTTGGAAAAGAGCATCAGCTGAGCCATCAAGACTGCAAAGAACATGAATTAGCTGAATGGACGTATGCATGCGGGTGGGCTCTAACTTTTCTTTACTTTTACAGCTTTGTGACTCGAGGGCGATAGTCTTTACTCGTGCTTTAGGTTCTCCAGTCAGGTAACTCATGCTTTCGTGAACAAATTTAACTTGTCTGGGTATACACTGTGACTACATGCCACCTGACAAAGTCACTAACAAATTTAGCACTAATTTCAAGTGTAGCCAACGCGTACATTTAAATCTTTTGGAAACTCTGGACTTTGTCGGGTTGTATGTGGTGGAAGTGTCACTTTCTATGTGCCTTCGTGCTCCATACACAAGACAGTATGGCTAGGCCTGTGTAACATAACTGTCGGAGCACGTCAACTTCAGGCAAGAGGCTGCCTAGCGAAAGTTTTTATAAGCCATATACTTTTTACCATCATCTTCTGCTGGATTTATATCATTATTTTCACGTACAATGGATCATTCAGGTATCTTATTCTAATTTAGTCAGATTTTTTTGCTTTCAGCTCATGAACTTTCAGCTCATTTTGTTGTGCTTTATAGATCAGTAGTTATGTTACCAGTATCAGTAGTTAGCAGCTCATAAACGACCGTTCGCTCTTATATCTTAATTTATGTCTTGCAATGTGATGCTCAAGTAGTCGTTACATCAGTCATTTTATGGGACAATAAAACCAAGTTAGTCGATAAAAGACAGCAGCGGACTATCCGATTATTATCTAAGTAGATTTCTGAAGCTTTAATTCAGAGCTAACATTTACTGTCCTAGAGATAAATGAATCCAATTACTGGGACGATTTAGGTATCAGGTATAAGAGCGAATGTCGTTCATGAGCTGAATTACTGACCCATAAGTTCATGAGCTGAAAGCAAAAAAATCTGACTAAATTAGAATAAGACACCTGAATGATCCATCGTACCTGAAAATTAATGATATAAATCCAGCAGAAGATGATGGTAAAAAGTATATGGCTTATAACCACTTTCGCTAGGCAGCCTCTTGCCTTAAGTTGACGTGCTCCGACAGTTATGTTACACAGGCCTAGCCGACTGTCTTGTTATGGAGCACGAAGGCACATAGAAAGTGGCACTTCCACCACATACAACCCGACAAAGTCCAGAATTTCCAAAAAATTAAAATGTTTGTGTTTGGCTACACCTTGAGTTTGGTGCTAAATTTGTTGGTGACTTTGTCAGGTGGTATGCAGTGACTGCATTGATTGCCGATGTGAATTTTGTATATAATTAAGAAAAACCCATGTAAAATACTTGACAGGCTAAAAATGTCATACCTTGAACCCGTTGTGCCAGACTTGTTGAGTATTGCACGGCATTAATTTATACCTTCGTTCGTCTAGTTCTTTTAGCTGTGGGCGTATCACTCATGCTTGGAATAGCTAAAGATGTATAAATAATCCTATGGATACTGCAAAAGAGAGACCATTTCGGGCTAAACGTGAAAAATCGGCCTAACAGATCACAAAATGTGGTAGAATGACCAACAGAAAATTCGATAAAAATCGATAAAAAATTCGATAAAAATTTTATCGAATTTTTTTATCGATTTTTATCGAATTCAAAAAATAATTCTCGTTTGAATTTTTATCGAATTTTATCAATTTTATCTATTTGACACCATGAGCTGCGCTACAACAAAGCGCTAAGATGATTTTTAAACGCCAGCCATAAGCTTAAATTATTAACCACATAAGTGATACAAATGCTCGTCAATGACTCAAGCCTTTCTCGTATTTTGAGAGCAATGGCTAGTTATCAAAAAATCATTATTGTTGGATAAAATTAGCAAAAATGCGTCTACCACATTTGGCTTTCAAATAAGCATTCAGTTGCTCTATTGTGATTACCATTGTCATTAAAAACTCTATTGCGATTAAAAACAGCTTGAATTTTGATTGGAACACGATCGTATTTGTCGTATTTTATGAAAATGTCCAAAACTTCGACAAACTTTCTTCTTTTTTCCATTTTCGAAGTGATAGAAAGTCTGAATTCCACTCAGTTTGAGAAAAACTTTTTTAAAAAGCATAGTTTCGAGAGCAGCGACAATTGCGAAATTTTAAATTGGCAGGGGACAGTTTTCTGCTTCGAAATGTTCAAAATGCTTTAAATCAGTTTTTATTAAATTTAAAATTGAAATTTCGTATATGTTCTACAGTCAAACCTGGATAACCGGACACCCCGAAAGTTCGTTCCCCAGCTTAATCCGACACTTTTTAGACCTTTTTTTTAATTTTTTGTCAATTCTGTTTTGACAGTCTGGTCGCAAATATCACATAGATGCCGCCTTTAATGATCGTTTTTCAAAATCCAAAAATTTTCACTCTAAAAAATCAAAATTTGACCAGACTGTCGAAACACAATTGACAAAAACATTCAAAAAAAGGTCTAAAAAAGTGTCGGACCCAGCTGGAAAACGAACTTTTCGGTGATGTCCGGTATCCAGGTCGACTGTTACTTTGAACTCTCAATTTTCAGCAGCCATTAAACTGATTAAACCGATTTTTCTTATGACAAAGAAAAAAAATCTTACATAAAAGCACTGCCAGGCTGCAAAACAAGGGCGATAATAGCCAGGATGCAGGTCAATACCAAATAAGTTCGCATTTTTTATATAATAAGTTTAACAATGTATATCAAAACTGTTTTTATAGTGTCTTTAATCTAACATTTGTGAATTCTTTGTTATGAATAGGCACCAGCGATTCTATTTTGTCTTCCTCCAATTGGATAGTCATCTGCACTTTTCTATGCCTAGTTTTAGATTGTGCTCAAAATAGCATCTTTGACTAATGTTTTTCTAAGCAGGATCGTTTTCGCTTTGATTTTCAAACCAATCAGTGAATTTTCTACAACAAGGAAGAATAAGCAAAAAAGTGAAAAAAAAACAGCAAGTGCGGTCGGACGGAATCTGAAGTTCTGCTAATTCAAATTTAACGTCCCATTTTTAGATTGAGTCGGAAAATGTTTTTTATGAGATTCTGAAATCGGGAAATTTTAGTTCTCGTCTCTAAACTTTGCAGTAAAAATTTTTCTCCGGCAATTCCTTATTCGGAAAAGCCGCTGCGTTCAACAATGTGGGCATGCCGTGCGTTTAAAAAGGTAAAGCGGGACCGGCAAATTTCTTCGAATCGTTACATTTTTCTTTCGTTATGTATGAAATCTCGTATAGATATCATACTAATTTAAAAAACTAGGCAGAAAACTTAAAAAATCTAGATATACGATGCTAAAAGTTTTCCGAGAAAGAAAATAAATGCTTGTCTTCGCCTCTTCTCCGTCGAATGCATGGGCATGGTTTTTTGACCCCTCCCCAACGATTTTCCCTTTGTTAAACTTAAGTAAAAAGTACTCTGAAGATAAGTGTCAGACCCCGCAAAAGTGCGTAAGATATTTTGACCATAGTAGCGAGTAGCTCCCCCCCCCCTTCCCGCCAAATTTTTCATCTTAAGTAAAGACTACCCAAATATATGTCCCAGACCCCTGAAGAAAAGTGCGTAAACTATTTATTAGTTACAAGCCCCGTACGCTGGCGTACGGCCCCCCCCCCCCCCCCCCCCGCCTAAACTTGTTGTAAACTTTGTTGCGTAAGCGTTTGTGTTTTGGGCCCGAAATGTGCGCAGATTCGATTCCACCTGATAGCACGCTATGTTTTTTTGGCTTGTTTGACCATTTCTAGGAGTATTTCAACTTTTTTAAAGGCTAGATTCGGAATCAGCGACTCGAATTAACCCTTAAACCGGTCAAAAAAAAAAGAAAAAAGTAGCGTGCCACTAGGTGGGATCAAACCTGCGCACCCTCATATGACCGTACAAACTCTAAAGACAACGCCCTGCGCCACCGAGCCCTTTCTTCAAATTTGAATGGCTTCCCGTTCCCCTGTAAATAGTTTTTTTCTCGATTAATTAATCCACAAAAAGCAACTTTCAGGAACTTTTAGGACAGGAGTACACTATTTGGGCTAGCCCAAAAATGCGATTTTTCAAGGTCTAATGTTTTTAGGCTGTTTAAACGATAGAAATGGTCAAAAAAGTGCGGGAAGAACATTTTTCGAAAAAAAAAAATTTCGACTGCTTTGGTTCCCTATGGTTTTTGGTTACTTTTTGTATTTTACCCCGTTTTGGTCACTGGAGCTGGGCAAAAAGACCCTCTAAATGCATTTTTGATCATGAGTCTTGCTCGGAATTATGTCTAAGGTAAGTGAGTGCACGCATCTGTAACCAACCAAGCCCCTTCGGGGGCCTGGGGGCTTGGAGTTGAGATGCGCACACCAACATACCTTAGACACAAATCACTCGAAAGTGACTCTGGATGCATGAAAAATGCACGCATACCAGAGTTTCTTTGTGCGGTAGGCCCCAGTATTCAAAACTATGTTCAAATTTTATCTTTTCAGTTTCAATAGTTGTAATTAAGTCGAAAAATGACCAAAACCATAGGGACCAAGGTAGTCGTTTTTTTCGAAAAATCTCTATCCCACACTTTTAGCCGTTTCTATCGTTTAAACTGCCGAAAAGATACTTATACCTTTAAAAAACGCACTTGTGGCTATCCAAAATGGAGTACTTTAGCCGCTTCTAGCCACTGCGGCGTGGGATTCTTTGCGATCCAAGTTATTTTCGGACTATAAAATTTACATGCCCGCAAAATTTTGGCTATTTGGCAATAATTTTTGTCAGATCAGATCGATCTGAACTGATCTGATCTAGATCGATCTGATATTTGCCACCCCTGCAATATACCATTTTAAAGCGCTGGATCTCCTCATTTAAACAGTGTATATTCAATATTTTTGGACATGAATATAATTAGACTAGGTTAATTGGCGCCTTACAGGATCCCGGTGAAAAATGTCATTGTCGCAACCATACTTACCCTACCTGGCCATCTACCTGCCCTAACTGGCCGTCTACCTACCCTACCTGGCCATCTACCGTATTCGCTCTAATAATCCCACATCTCTAATAATCCCAAACCCCCGATTTTTGACTAGGATTTCAGAGTTAGGGCTATTTTTCATTGACAATTTCGAGATTTTTCGGAGATTGAAAAAATAATCCCACAGTGGGATTATTAGAGAGAATACGGTATCTACCCTACCTGGCTTAAATCGATACCCGTCTAAAAGAAAGCCCTGAATAACGTGATTTAACCTAAAAATAAAGCTAAGAAGTTGCTTAACAACTTAACATTAAGTTTATCTTCACCTGGTAGCAACAGCCTCTAAAAAAGTTTAAGAAAGTGCCCAAAAGTAAAATTTTCGTATGAAAAACCTATGACCTTAAGGCTAAAAATCAATACTCGTCGCTGAAGAATTTACATACTCTACCGTTTCAATAGCTCAAAATGTAGCTGAGAAGATTCTCTGCAACTTAACGTTGAGTTATTTCTGAATTAGTATCGAAAAACACCTAAAAATCAGCTTAATAAAAAAACGTGACGAGGGACAAACAAAGTCCGAAAACTATGTAAAGATTATTTTGAGAAGCCGTTCTCAGCTGTTCTTTTCGAGCTAGTCATACAATGTTCTAAATTACTAACCTAGTCACAGAAAGAGAAGAAAATGACAAAACTAGAGAATTTTTATGTTAAATATAACAGAACTGGAACATGTTCACCGTTGTTAGAGATCAAGTTTGAACTATGTTTTTATATTTTTTCTGAAAAAAATATGAAAACAAGAGAGAATCAAGCTAAACTCTTGCGAATAAAAAAATGACATACCGTATTACCTCTAATAGCTCCCCCTGCTCTAATAACTCCCTCCCTCAACTTCGAGGACCTATATCTCAACCCAGACTAAAATTTTTGCAAAGCTGTTTAATGCATTTTCTTAACTCCCACGAGCTCTACCGATTCCGCTCTTTCGATTTTAAATTTCACCCAAAAGTCTCGAGATCGACCTCAAATTTTTCCAATTTTCGGGCATCCAAAAAATAACTCCCCCGGGGAGCTATCAGAGGAAATACGGTATTGTATTTTCTCTAATTTCGACACAAGTTTTTAATTTATTTTTAATACTTTTGAAATTTTATTAGGTCAAGATCAAGAGCTATTTAAAACTTAAAAAAAATTAAAAAATAATGATTGAGAAAAAACTTTAAAAAATAAAACGGAGTATTCTATACAATTTGTTGAGGTAAATAAGAAATTAAGCGGGTAAATTATAAACAATGACACCACAAGGAGAACTTTTTCAGATATTTTTTTCTCCTATCTTGTTTGGAACGAATTCTGTACAAAACTATAAAATGAGTACAACCGGGCTTTTGAGTCTTAATACTTTTTGACCAGCAAGTAAATTTTGGTTGAAAATTACACAGTTTAATTTTTTCAAAAATACGCGCGCGACTCGCATTAAAACGGTCAACTGACGCTATATAGTCGAATATAGTCATATAGTTACTTTTAACTTTAATTAAAATTACCGTATTACTCTATTAAACGGGCATGCCCGTTTAATTTTCAAGCCCTAGAAAATTGGAAATTGTGAGGTCGATCTCGGGATTTCCGGTTGCTCAACTAAAATCTAAAACCTGAAATCGATAGAGCTCGTGGGAGTTAAGGAAATGCTCTAACAGCTTTGCAAAATATTCACTCTGCTCCGAGGTATAAGTCCTCAAAGTTGAGGGCCCGTTTATTAGAGAGGGCCCGTTTAATAGAATAAAAATACGGTATTAAATTTTATTTCTAAAATGCTTTTTTGATTATTTAACTGGTCGTCCGGTTTTTTACTTTGTTTGATCGGCTAATTACCCGGATTGACGGGTCAATAAACCAACCCTAGTCTTAAAACTCCTCTATATTAAAAAAATGAATTTATTTTGTTTTGTAGTAAATTTAGAAAAAAACATTAAAATCTTTTGATTCAGCTTTAGAACTTGTAAGAAAAAAGTTTATCAATTTGTTCCAACAACATAAAAGTGACTAGGAACCTCGCGAACTTGTTTTTAACTCTCTCATAAGAGTTTGGTCTCATTGAATAGTCAGTATCCGACTTTAAATCAATTTCATTAACATCTTGGGACCGTAGGCCAAAAAGTTGGCATGAGAAGGCCAGTAAAGTATCGAAAGACAGTAAAAAGAGAGTTGACATCGATGCCAACTGCCCACTGCTGTTGTTTTGATGACAATCCCTATTTTTAAGTATTTGCAGCAAAAAAGTTTTTTTCAGCACGGAAAGGCTTTGCCCTTTTCTAATTTCAGCTCATATCTCAACAACCGATTCGTGATTCAGTTTACCGTATTTCATCTAATATACCGACACCCTCTAATATACCGACACCCCTACTTTGAGAGTCCGTATCTCAGTCCAGAGAAAAAAATTACATCGCTGTTTATTGCGTTTTCTTAGCTTCACGAGCTCTATCGATTTAGCTTTTTGACTTTGGATCTTCACCCGAAAATATCAAGATTGACCCAAATTTTCACGATTTTTGAAAGGCTGAAAAAGAAACCGACATGTCGGTGTTTTAGAAGAAATACGGTACTTAGGAAATTTGGCTCCTAGGATGGCTAAGAATGAAAAAAATACTAAAAATAGGTATTTTGGCGCTACTCGGTTATAACCTCCGCCTCTCCCCCACACCGCTTAAAAACAGCGAAGCATAATCGTTTTTTCCAATGGCATCTATTTGCCAATAAGATCTTTTTGACAATGAGATTACTACGCCAATGGTATGTTTTCACGAATAGCTTATTTTCTCAAGTGTTGTTATTTCCTTGTCCGGCAAATTACCACTCATTCTGTAGCTCATCTCACTGGCTACAAAATGAGTGGTAATTTGATGAAGAACAAACTAACAATTCTTAAGAAAATAAGCTTTTAGCAAAAAACATACTATTGGCAAATTGATTTTATTGGCAAAAGTCTCATTGGCAAAACGATTACGCCCCAAAACAGCTACTCGGCAATACCAATTACCCCTCCTACCGTATTTCCTCTAATATAACCACCCGCTCTAATAAACCCACCCCCTCAACTTCCAGTGTCTGTATCTCGGAACAGAGTAAATATCTGCAAAGCTGTTTTTGCGTTTCTTAGTTCCCACGAGCTCTACCGATTCCGCTTTTGGATTTTGGTTGAAGCCACATAAATCTCAAATGACTCTAATAAACCCACCCCTCAGAAGGGTTTGAAAAATAAACCCACCGGTGGTTATATTAGAGAAATACGGTAATCAATATTTTAGGAGTGGTCAAAAACTATTTTAATTTTGCCATAAAAGGTCCAGAAAAGCAATTTTAAAAGAGTTGGACTCTTATTGGGACTCCCAATGGTTATATACGCATTTATTAGGTCACAGGTTCAAGTACTACTGAGTGCACAATTTTTTTGTAATCTATTTTTTAATTTTACCTTGCGCTGATAATATTTTTAGATAGCCAAGAGCCTGAGGATCATTTCGACACCGAACTTGTAAATAAACATGCATGAAAATAGGGGCCCCAGTAGTATTAGAACCTGTGACCTAATAGACACGCATATAAAACGCCCCTTTAAGTTAAACAATAAATTTTTATCTCATCAAGGGGCATGCCCCTTTAAAGACGTGCTATTAGAACAGTAAACTAAAGTGCATTGCTTATCAAAAGCATAAGTTTTTTTAATGACTCCTTGAGGTCAGGTAGGGTTTTTTTCTTTTTTTTTCCGTTAGGCCAGGGACTCAAGGGACTCAAAACCAGAAATTTCTCGAAAATTATCACTTTTTGACCAAATCTGGCGTCGAAAAAGTCTGGATATTTCTAAAAGTAGTCAATCGATACCTCCTCTGCAAGCACCTGATAAGAGGAAAGGAATGAAAAACAACAAGCTGTGTTGAACCAAATTTTAAAACATTGAAAATGAATAAAAGCCACACAATGCACTTTTAAATTTGGGTTAAGGCTGTTGTTAAAGGAGGAAGCCATTTAGAAAAGAAAAAGGGGCTTCCATGGCGCAGTGCGTAAACGTTTGCATTTTTTTGGCCCAAAATAATGTTGCACGTTCGATCCCACGTGGTGGCACACTATTTCTTTTGGCTTTTTGACCAAATCTGGCGTCGAAAAAGTCTAAATACTTCTAAAACTAGTCAAAAGGTCAAAACAAATAGTGTGAACCTGCAACATTATTTTGGACCAAAAAACGCAAACACTTACGCACTGCGCCATCGATGCCACTTTTCAAACCTAAATGGCTCCCACCCCCTTTAATAAGCTGTAGTATTAAAAAAAGTTTTCTCGCCGGAACTTGGTTTTAACAAAGTCATCTATCGTCAGAGTTGACAGGATGTGGCTTTTTGGGCCATAAAAAGGCTAACCCTTTTTGGAGAATTCGCATAAAACGACGCATTGCTTTGAATTTTTTAATTATAACATACGCTTTCAAGACCTCAATAAATGGGCTACCCATCCCCAACTCAGAATCCAAAACAAATTCAGTTTAAACATCACAAATTCCCCCACAGGGCTGGAGACACCAAGAAGCATACACCTAGACACTTTATTTTCACGTACACTTACAACTAATCAATCAACACAACAGTTGGAGAAAGTTACAAGAGAGACAAAGACACAAGAAAAATGCGTGTTTCTTGCGTTTCTTGCATTTCTTGTTCTTGTTCTGTGCTCAGCGAGTCCCCTGTACCTTAGCAGCCTCGAACATTTCTCTGTGGCGCCTGTCTGCAATGGGGAGTCACTCATCGAATTTGCCACAGGTCATGTAGAAACTAAATATTAAATAAACAATCGAATGAACATGGGAATAAGAAAGAAACCTACAGTTGCTCAGACCCCTTCATCTTGGTTCCTCCATCAAGAGTGCGGTAGAAGGCGATTGGAGCATCCTTAGCGGCTGAAATTAAAAGGCTTGAAGAACAATAGGGGCAGATGAAAAACAGGCAAATAAAATCACTTCTGTCCACCCAGATCTCATTGATGTAGAAGATCACGATGAGAAGAATAGTGGAAGAAATCATCCGTCCATACAGAGGACAGAGCTCATGGGCATGGGAAGCTTGCTTAATAAAATAAACTGCAAACGAAAAATTGCCAGGATAATATTCAGCCTATAAAATGTACTCTATGTTAACTTGGAAAGTACAGTCGAGTCGATATAGTGGCACCCCTCGGGACTGACCAGCAGGTGCCACTATATCATGGGTGCCACTATAGCGAGCGTGCCACTTTAGTCATTCCTTTTAGCCGAAACCAAACTACCCGACACCAAGGTGCCACTATATTGAGAGTGCCACTATATTGATACTCGGCTGTATACGAAATACCACGATATTGACCTTTAATAGCTCTCCACAATAAAAAATGTCGATTTATAAGAAGGCTGCGCAGAAAAGGCTGTGTGGCGGTATTGGTAAATATGGTGGTTGGTAGGCCATTTTTCTTGAAGGAAATATAAATGCTTTTTGATATTTGACAATGCTCTAAAATCAAGCAATTCCGGTTATTTGACAATGGCCAAATTTCGAACAACTTTTTTATGCAAGATAGTGTTCACCTCATTGGGGATTGCAGGTTGGAATTTTTTGAACGAGCTGTTTCCTAGTCGGTGGATTGGCCGTAATACCGCATCAATAAGATGGGGGCCAAACGAAAGAATTGTGGAGACCAGATATAAAATGTTGCTGTTGTTCCTTGAATAAACCATTGTTGATAACTTGTTGAATTTTTCAAGATGTTAAAAAATAGCTGCAGCTCGGGTCCAATTGCCAAGAGGTTTACGTTCTTTTTTTAAACAAATGGCAGTTCTAGGGCTTTCAATAAAAAGTTGTGGGCAAAACGATGCACAATAATAGTATTATGGTGATGAAACATGCCGACATTCAAATTTAACATATTTGTTTGTACAGTCTACTTTCAATATAACACTGACCCGAGACCGCCAACAGGTGTTATATAGAAGTCGTGTTGTATCGTTAGTAACACTTCATTCAAATCTCGAGAAAATACATTTCTTCGGACCCTATATTGACAGTGTTATATCAAGAGTGATGTTATATCGTAGTGGTGTTATATCGAGTGTATACTGTAAACTAAACTGAATGAGATTCAAAATTGAATAAACAAAGCAATCATTCAATAATATTCAAAAAACCCAACCAACTAGAACGCATGCAAAACTAAAACTTGTTAAACTTATACATAGGCTCTGAAAAAAATCTCTTCAGTGATATTGGTGTTTGCTAACGCCTTTTGATTCTGACTGAGTCATAGAATAGGCAGACGCAGAAGAATTACTAGATACAAATGGTTGTTGGCGCTTTTCTGCCGGAAATGGCACTTTTCCTGCCGGAAATTTGATTCTGCCGGAAATGGCACTTTTCCTGCTGGAAATGGTACTTTTCCTCCGGGTTTTGCTCTTTTCCTGCCGGGTTTTGCTCTTTGACTGCCGGGTTTTGATCTTTTATTGTCTAGTTTGCTAATTTATTGCCTATAATTATGTACACTCAAATACCTTATAATGAACAAAGGAGAACAGAGAATGCCATAAAATCTCGGACACGGACGAAATTTGCTCGCGCCAAAATTTGCTCGGCCGAAATTTGCTCGCGGCCAAAATTTGCTCGCGCCAAAATTTGCTCGCGGCCAAAATTTGCTCGCGCCAAAATTTGCTCGCGCCAAAATTGCTCGGACCAAATTTGCTCAGCCATAATTTGCTCGGGCCTAAATTTTTTCTCAGTGTTCCATATTTACCGCTTAGTGTCCAGATCTGTCTTACATGGTCTAGATTTAGCCTAAATCGTGTGTGAACAATCCACATATAACTTTATCTTGACTGACAATTATAGGCTTTGTTTGTTTGGTCTCGAACTTTGCTATGTACCTTGGATAGTTTTCATTTTAAGAAAGAAGATGGATAAAAGAGAAATTTGAGAGATAACAGCAGCTCTGATGATGTTCGCGAATTTCAATTGGTGTTCAGTGGTCCGATCACCTACAAGCAATTTCTTGAGCAGGTGTTTTCCTCCTTATTTTTGGTTTTAATGACGCAACATGATGATTTTAGAACGTTCTAAGTTTTGTCACCTCTCAAAAAGGCAAGACCAAGGCTGAGTAATGGTTCCTTTTCAACAAGCACATGCTGAGCAAGCCAGATCAGACAAAACAGTATTGGCAATGCGAGAAGAACTTGGCAGAAGATGGCGGATGCAAAGCATGACTTCACAGCTACGTTGAGGGAAATCGCTTCATTCAGTTATTGGGATGTCCAAGGCAGCCAACTGGTCATAATCATGCAATTAATCCCGCGGCAGGGCTAAAACGAGCATCAAAAAAAAAGCAGTCGAAACACAAGATGTATGATTTTAGAGTTAACCGTTGCTGTTTTAAGGAATGCTAGCTGATTAGTTTTAGATGCCCATACAGATCTTAACGCAGCAGTTTTAAAGGCTTTCGACGATGGTTGCAGCAAATCTAAGCACAAGTGCTATCAGAGAACAAGTCAGGAAAGAACGAATCAAGCA
Organism: Ditylenchus dipsaci; assembly: GCA_004194705.1. Lineage (NCBI taxonomy): Eukaryota > Metazoa > Nematoda > Chromadorea > Rhabditida > Anguinidae > Ditylenchus > Ditylenchus dipsaci. The sequence continues at coordinate 30,939 of SADC01000899.1, read as the reverse complement.
ACAAATTCCATTGGTCCAAGCAAACAGGTGCAGGAGTGTACATTCCGCATGAGTACAAATACTACGATGACGCTAAGACTGAATTGTTTCTCTTGGCTAACTCTGGAGAGCACGTGTTGGATCCTGATAGGTAATAAGATTCGTAATCTCTTATGTGATAAATAGCTTTTATTTTTAGGGTTATGATCTTTGGGCTTGCCGCAAACCTCGACTGGGCTAACGAAATGGATGAAATTTATCTTGATGGGACTTTTTCGATAACACCTCCGCCATTTAATCAGGTATGCTGATTCACTTTGATGTGGCTAAATTCTATTGTATAGGTCTATGCGATCCTAGCTGCGAAGAAAGCTGTAAATGGAGCTGGTGGAAGATATGTTTTCCCGATTCTGTATGCCTTGCTCAAGAACGAGAACCGGGCTACCTATGACAAGCTTTTCCGGATGGTTCGATTTTAATGCCTCAATTGAACCCGGAATCGATCAATGTGGACTTTGACAACTTTATTATGGATCAGTGATGTGTTGAAAATTGTTATAGCCTCTCATTTTTTTGTTGTTTGTCTAACATGTATGAATAAAAACGATTGTTAAAGTTCATTTTTAGAAAGTCAACTGTACTTTCTTCCACCACAGGATTATAAGGACACCTCTTCATCTCGGCAAATTATGTATTATTGTTGACTATTACCATTATATGTGAATTGAAAACACCACTGTGGACGGTACAAAAACTATCAAAGGTGAATGAATAACACCCATGTGAATCGTTCAAAACCATTTAAGCTGAATCTAGGCCATGAAGGATCGATCTGGACCATGAAGAGTGAAGCTGGAATATTAAGAAAAAATCCAGGCCCGAGCAAATTATGGACGAGCAAATTTTGGTCCGAGCAAATTTCGGCGCGAGCAAATTTTGGCGCGAGCAAATTTGGCCGCGAGCAAATTTTGGCGCGAGCAAATTTTGGCCGCGAGCAAATTTCGGCCCGAGCAAATTTTGGCGCGAGCAAATTTTGTCACGTACCGATAAAATCTTTCATATTCAAGCTTTATTCAAACCACTAACAAGTCAACACCAAGTCAAGTCCAAATAACAAATAACAAGTCACGTCGTCCTCAATGATCTCCTACTTGGCGCGTCCTCCCTCTCTTTCTTGGTTTCGAAGCGTTAAACCTCATCTGATAAACCTCATATAATAAAATATTCTCACTTCTGCCAATTTCCGCCTTGCTGAGCCCTCCACTCGTCGAGTTGCTCCTTCGTCGTGCATGTAGTTTGTGTTTGCCAGTCCTTCGTCATCTTGTTTCTGTAAGTATAGGCAATAAAATAGCAAACTAGACAATAAAAGATCAAAACCCGGCAGGTAAAGAGCAAAACCCGCAGAAAAGAGCAAAACCCGGCAGGAAAAGAGCAAAACCCGCAGGAAAAGTGCCATTTCCGGCAGAAAAAGCGCCATTTCAGGGTCGAAAAGTATTTCAACCGATACAAATATCGATATGCGTATTGAGTGATTTTTGAAATTTTTATTTTATATTAATATATCATTGAATCATATTAATATATCATCATATATCATATTAATATATCATTGAAGTATATAAATATGATCAGTTTAACATGATCAGTTTTTTTGCTCATAGAACAAAAAATAACAAATCATTCAAAATCTTTCTTTTAAGCACAACTTTTGTCCTGTTTCTTTTGGATGTCAGAAAATATATAAAGTTCGTGACTCCGCATTAAAAAAAAAAATATATACCATTTCACTGAAATATATGCCACTTCACTAGACACCGTACAATGAGATTTTATTAGTGGACAGTCTTTTTTGAGATTCTTCTTCAGTTCAAAGTCCATCTTGATCCCGAGCTTGTCCAGCGGTGTCTTGTCCAGGCGGAGCGTTGAGTGCATTGATTCCTTATTTTCTCATAGTCGTTGGTTCAGTAGTCAATTGAGACAGCGGTAGAGCCGAAGACTTTGTGTTATGCTCCGTTGTGCAGTTTGAGTGGGAGCGTGCGTCCACGCATTCACAGAATGCAAATACTTTATCCTGCAACACAAACTCCCCACTTTTCCATCACAGAACCCAACCTCAATCCCAAATACACTACATCTGTCGGCACCACTCAAAATCACCTGCCTACAAGTGACACCCCTCATACTCACGTCAGTCACATTATCACCACACTCATCCATTCCACACTACCAGGTATACGAACCCTTCGATGCCTCGGGCACTACCCACTAACGCCCACTTTCTCCGATACAACTGAAAAGGAAACTAAACAGTTTACCGGACTTCACGACGCAACACCTTCTTCAGCACCAGATTTCTTTTCATCACCAGCGACCATAGGATCGCTTTCCTTTTCACCCTTTTTGATGAGTCGCCATATCCTTGACCCAATCCATGAGATCACTACATTGAGCGCTGACCATTCCCTAAGCCTCTTTCAGGAACACTTAACCGGATTGGTCAAGACCTCTTCTCAGACTTCTGGGGTGAGAGAAGTTTTCAAAACTCCGGCCAGCTGTACACTAAATCGAGAGAAACCGAGAAAGTATTTTTTTTAATCGTTCCTTTATTCTAACAAATAACAGATCCGTAAATGACAAAACTTGAACTTGGGGATGCCACGATGCGGAATATGGTGAGAACATAAATTTTAGGTATTCCAAGCATATTAGCTGACATACCACCCACCTTCCTGACATAGCGGCTTCGAAAATCCCAAAATTATCAAAAAATCCCCGAAAATCCCTAAATAAATTTATTTAGTCTCGAAACTAAATTTTTTTATTTCACATGACTTTTGTGTATTTTTTTCGAAACAACAACAAAGGGGCCAGCTCGATCCGAACACCGCAGAAAAGCTAATATTTTTGAACAAAGCTCTCGAGTATGTTAACTTCTTGTATGGATTGTTTTTTGTTGTTTGAAATTGATTAAAATCATTGGATAGTTACAAACTGATTGAATTTGAAAAAAATCCCAAATCCAACTGGATCCCCAAAATTTCGGAAATCCCAATCCAAATCTCAAAATTTAAAATAATTTCGAAAATCCCAATCCCAAATCCCAAAATTTAAAATAATTCGAAAATCCCAATCTAAAATCATTTCAAAATAATTTCAAAAATCCCAATCCCAAGTCCTAAAAAAAACAAGAACGCCCAAGTATAATCCTCACTACTGGTGAAAAAGTCGATTAAGGCGCGAATCTCATCAAATTGAAATCTTCGCTCAACTTTAATAAAATTTATGAATATCTATATTCGCTTTCAACTTCACTGTTACCATTTCAAACATCATACTATATAAGAACAAACTGTTAATGAAAATGCAGATTATTTATTTGGGCATTTTTGAAAGAGAACCGTATAAGGGAGTTCAGCCAAGAAGAGCAAAAAAAAAGCTGAGAAAAAGAAATTCTACAATTTTAGTTCAAAATGATCGATTAAGCCAATATATTCAAGTCGCGGTAGCATGGCTCGCATGCTTGAAAACATATGGCATCGCTACTTCGGACGCGACAACCGCATGCTTACAAGATCTAAAAAACGTGTTAGCGTTGGCCACATTTTGCCTATCCTGATGCTCGCTTCTCATCCTAGAGATAATATAAAATAGAGATTGGACGGCTAAAGCAGCTTTTTATGCATATATAGATTTTTGCGAGCTATAGAAAAATACAATCGGATCGAAATCTTGCTTCTATGCCATATAGAGTCAATATAGAGCGGCACAAATATCAGATTGTTTTAGCAAAAGCATGCCAGCGTACATCATACATCACGTTGATCAAAAAGTTAATTGGGAAATAATATATTATTCCATATATATATATATATATCTATATACATATATATGAAGAACTTTTTATTTTTATAGGCAGAAAGAAAAATTATTATTTTCCTTTGGTTAAAATGAGTTCGTTATTTTCTTCTTATTTTCGCATGCAAAGGTGAGTCTATGATAATCTTTAATCAATTTAAACATGAAAATCAACTTCGAGCTTTTGTAATTATTTTAATTAGCTAATATCAAAATTATACAAATATTTGGTTGGGTACAATTATTGAGCTTTTTTCTCATCTGGTCAGAACCTCCCTTTTTCAAATACTATAAAAAATAAATTTATCGTTCGAAAGATATCGTTCACAATAAGATTTTCAAACGGAATTTATAGCATTGGTATTGTAGCTCTTGAGAAGCATTACAAAAAATTGATAAGATGTTGTTGAAAAAGCTAAGTCATTTAGCGGTGTTTTGAATCGACAATTGTGTTTCGTGTCAGTTTCAACACAAAAAGGCGCCTTTTTAAAAAAGCCGTATCTATATGCCTAATCAATAAAAAGTTGTGGCGCGTTTCCCGCGTTTTGCAAGTAACGGTATCTTTCGAACAGTATATTCATGTTTTTATAGTGTGGTATCATTCATTTCCTAAGGGATATGTTATAACGAAGTTTGACTATATTTCATATCTATTGTCTCTTTATAACAAACGTTTTTATTTGTAGGTGAACCCTCTCTATAAAAACCCCTGAACTGACTAATCCTGAAAAACACCACAGTGGGGACCAAAGCCTAATTTTCGCTGAAAATTCGGCCCTATCCGAGCGGTGGACAGTTTTTTGCCTTGGCCTTAAATTTTAAGTTTTAGGCACAGGCAAGGTATGCCAAAGTTTGTCAATGAGTTGAAAAACTCATTGATCGAATTACAAAAATTTATGCCTAGTGATATCGTAATTTGGTGATGTTTGGTGACAACCTAAGGACAAATTTTGTCTTCTTGGCCCCACTGTTGGCTTTTTGTACAATTTAGGCTCAGGCTAGGTAAGCCAGCGTATGTTAAAATGTCTTCAGCGTATCTCTGGGCATATCTCAGACTACTGTTTCAGTCTGTTGTAACACATACCGGCCTACCTTGCCTAAGCCTAAAGCCGGAAATTTCACAAAAAATCAGCAGAGAGGACCAAGGCAAAAACTGTCCTCCTCTCGGAGAGGGGCCGAAAATTTATTCACATGAACTCTTCACATACCGTATTTCCTCTAATTGCCGCCCCGGGGCGCTATTTTTCGATCGACCTCTAGGGGGGGCGGCAATAAGAGGGGACGGCAATTAGAAGGGGGGCGCTTATTTTTCGATCATAAATTTGAAGAAGTTTACCACTCCAACAATGAAAGTTTTATCCTATTTTCAAATTTTTTATGATATTCGTGCAGAATTTTCAGGCCAATTATTTGTCCAGGGCAGCTAAATTAAAGGAGGGGGAACTTTATATACGCATCGCGTAGGTCACAGGTTCGACTACTATTGGCTGCGCACCAATATTTTATTTCTTTTTTTATAATTTCGTGTAAAAGTCATCCTCGGCTCTTGACTGTCCGACAAGACCATTACGCAGGGTTCACACCTAGTGTAGCTTATTCGTAAGCTAAAAAATAGGCTAGAACTCCGATAACCACGGGTTTTGAGCCCTTATTCTCGACAAGTCACACGTTTCATATACAGAAATGTAGCCAAGATTATGAGCTTTCATTTGAGTTTAAGTTTTAAAACTTTTACTGATGTCCAATTTAATACCAGCAACATGTGCATGAAATCTCCAAATTACAGCATTTGTTGACAGTGAAGCTGAAAATGGTCGCATTGATTGGTTAATTGATAGTCCCATAAGGATTTCATCGAATTGGACATGGTTCAATGGTTTTCTAAATTTTAGCTCTAAATTTATACAAACTTTTAATCTGTATGATAGCTCTAATGAAAGCTGAGGATGTTAGCTACATTTTGACATCAAACTGTTAATAAAAGGAGAAAAAATAAGGTCTGCAGCCAGTGGTAGTCGAACCTGTGACCTAAGCGATGCGTATTCAAATTTCCCCTCCCCCTTTGAGGTAGACTTCTTTTATAGACTTATTGTTCACGTGAATATTTTTGGGGCGGCAATTGGAGGGGGCGGCAATTAGAGAAATACGGTAATTGCTTTTTTGTACCCTGAATGGTGTGAAAACAGTTTTATATTTCATCTTATTACTTTAAAAATTAGTGACAAAGTGTTGTTTTTCTCTAAATTTTGCCTGAAAAGTCTACTTTCTCTGTAACGAACGCTTTCCATAACGAACTACTGAAGGAGTTCGTTATGTAGATTCTCCTGTTAACTATATTTTCCTGTTAACATAAACTTAGCTACTTCAATTTTTTTGCAGAACTTTGTCTTGGAGCGAAAGGATCAACAGTTTTGTGAGTTCATCAGACGGCTTTACAAAACGTCCGAAAAGGTCTGATCACTTTTCCACGTATTAGCATGATGCATTGGTAAACTTTTCCTTTACATCATTTCCACAGTGAGTGGCTATTTTTATGAAAGTCAAGATTTCAACACCAGCCTGAACAGCCTCAATTTTTGCACATGTTTCATATTTAACTCGGTAGACGTGAAATGAAAAATTGGATATATCGATAAAAATCAGATATTTAAGTTTTCATCAAAATTCGTATTCCGTACATCGTGTTTTCGGACGTTTGGAAAAACCGTGTATTATTTTAATTTTTTTCAATTGCTTTCTAGTCAAACAATTAGTCATTGAACAAAAAGAACATTATCGAAAAAATTACGAAGAAAGCAAACTAACAGAGGAATCAAAAGAGAATGTTTTGTAGGAAATACAGTGGTTGGTCACGGTAAACAAGTAGACGTCAAAAAAGTAACACTCAGTCAAGATTGCATGCATACCCTCTTATCAAGCGGTACATTCAAGCCTGAAGATGCAAAAAAACTTTTGTGATAAAGATAGACTTTTATGGAGCAACTATAGAAGATATAGATATGCTCTTGCACTTGCTGAGCATCCTTTTCTGGAACACGTCTATTGTATTTTTAAGGTAAAAAAACAGGGATGTGAATAAAAATTTCGGAAAAAGTACATTTGGGCAAAAACTATAATTTTGTTATTTTTTATCGAAAAGCGCCATTTTATCCAGTGCTTATTGCTATTTCGAAGCGAAAAAATTTTTGACGTAAAACTTCAAAAATAAAAAGATTTGGGACCCAAGAAAAGTACAAACCTTTTTAAAAAGGACATATAGAGCCCTAATGAAATTAAATTAACAACTCGAAAATTTGAGGTGAAATAGAGTTTTAGGATAATGCATTCACTACATCGTCAGCGAATATATTGAAGGGAAAACCCTGAAGCAGTACAAAAGGTCTGGTTATCGACTCACATTGAAAAAAACAATACATGCTATGGCTCAAGCAGTGCTGGACTAGAAGCTATGCATGTCAACGGGATATTTCATTGGGACATTGCAATGAAAACACAATGATCGAAAGAAACAAGCAAATCAAGGTTTTTATATTCTATGCCATGACCAGTCAACTGTATAAATCACTTTCGTGTGCATTATTCCTGCTTTGTCGAATAGTATTCATCAATAACTAAGTAATCTAAAATTTCGAGTACTCCACAGCCCTAGTCATATTTTTTGTTTTTGGTGCTCACAACCTAAAAAGCACTAAATAAAATACCATTCTTTGACGACAAACGATTAAATGTTTTTTTGAGTTGTTTTTCGAGTTGTTATAAACCGTTCAAGTTTTTAAGCAACTATTTATCTAAAAGTCTTTTTTTTTTTCGAAAATTGACTTGTTTTACAGATTATTGACTATGGAAAGCAAAGATGAACAAGACAACATTTGAATTTTTTGGTTTCTCTTGGATGTTTTCGCCTTTTTTAGTGAAATTACTACAGGTTTCAATTGAAACATTTAAAAAAGCGATTTTCAGACAAATAAAAACAAAAGTCAGAAGACTGTGTAAATTTTCTGCATGAAGTTAAATCACGCGATGTCGACATTGGGGCTGTGAACGAATATGGTCTAGAAGGAATAAAAAAAACATAGTTGTTTTAAGAACTGGACTGGACGAAATTGTATCAAGCGGCATCAGAAATAAAGCGCGTTATAATTCTAGATCTGCCCATGCAGGAGAATCATCCACTTCAAGAAAATTGAACTTTCACAGTAAACTTGAATATTCAACAACAAGAAGTAAAAAACTTCACTATGCCGATGTTTGCTGCGTCACAGCTTTGTATGTGTACCAGACGTGGATGTTTTTTTGAGTATATTAACATTATAGCAATTGCGACTTGAGTTCACAAACCCCCCCCCCCCGCACGGGATGATCGGATGGAGAAGATAATCTCATATTCGTGTTTCTCGACCCCGATTTCATGAGAAAGCCGGCTGTTTTTCGATTCTAAGAAAAAAAAATTCGAACCACAGGGAGGTATCATGGTATTTTAGTCAAATTTGAAAAATTAAATTGGCCTTTTGAATTTGAAGGATTAAAGGCTGTATAGGAGGGAAGGAATGAAAGAGGGCCACTTTATGGCAGAACGTCAGAAATTCAAATGTTGTATTCTTCGATTGCCTCACCATGTTTTTCAACTGGGCTGTGGCAAAAAGAGACTCTATATGCATTTATGGTCAAAGTACTTCTCGGAATCATGTCTAAGTAAGTGTGTGCGCGTTTTTTTTTCAATTTTTTTTCTCAGAATCAAAAAAACAGCCGGCTTTCTCATGAAATCGGGCGGGAAACACGAATATGAGATTATCTTCTTTATCCGATCACTCTGGGGGGGGGGTTATAAACTCAAGCCGCAATTGAATAAAATTTCAATCATTTTTTTCAAAAACAGCTCAATTTTATCGACCACGGCCCGGTCCGGCCCAAAGACGTAAAAATTTAGCTATTATTGAAAAATAATTGAAATTTAATTCAATTTCTATAGTGTTAATAAAGTTTCGTAGCTTGGAAACTCAGCGTCAAGAATGTTTTTTCAGGGCCGATATATGTATACAAAAAGTAGATCAGGCCGGCCCCGGCCCGGATGGCCCGCAGGCCGCCGTGTACAGCCCTAATGTGTATTTTCGAATATATTTCTGCAATAGAATCTTTCTTACAATTTCCACATTCACGTGACCACCAAAAAATGCAAAGAGAAAAATGTTGATAAAAGCGGTTTTAAATTTTTGCTGTTTTATTATGTTTCTGTTAATCGAGAAATACTTTTGACGCTGGTATACCTTTTCCCTGAGCCGTAGTGTGTCCCAAGCAGCAGAATCCAAATTTTCGCCGTTGAATTTTCACTGCACACCGAATTTATTGAATTCGAAAGTTGTGTACACAACCATGAGTTTGACATCTACTATGATAGTGCTGAGCATGTGGTTGGGTACGTATCATGGAAAAAAAATTCTACGTAAGTAGTGCATGGCATTATAAAAGTAACAGCGTACTAATTTAACAGTGAATACGATATCACGATTTCAAAATTTTGAAAATAAGTACATTTCACGAAATTAGAAAAAAAAATTATGGCAAAAAATTTATAATGTATCCAGTTTTCTTGCCTTTTCGATGCCAAAACATGAGATTTTAAATAAAAATGTTGAAATAATCAACTATTGGTTCTTAAGTGAGTGCAAATCATATAAATACGTACATATGGAAAACCCGACTAAATACTGTCTAGACTCTAGACTCTTAAAAGCTGTAGCACAGCTAGACCTGAATAAAAGAGGCATACTAGCGCGTATAAAAGACGGCGTAAATATCAAGTTTTCAAAAATCATCGCTGTGTTACTAACTATACAACAAATTAAATATATCGATGACATGGTCAACATAGTCAACCATTTTGTACAGGTTTTTCTGAATAAAAACTTCCGCCTTGACAACAATATAATTTATGACATTTTATTCGCGGCGGCGCGGCCAAGCGCGGAAATTCTAGGCCTCCTACGCAGGAGGCCCAGAATTGTAACATTCTACATGGACAGGTATTAGTGATTCATAATGCAGGATTATCCTCAACAGCTCAAGCAAAAGAAGAAGATGAACTTATGAGGGTCATAAATATATATAATGGTATACTTTTTTGAACTTTCATTTTGAGATGGTTATATTCTTTCAGTCTCAAATTCAATTATTCTTATATCATATTTTTTGTCTTTCTTATAATTTTGATCTTTTAAGACAGATCTTTTTATAGACAGATCTCTTTTCTTAATCAGACTGCGCTCAGATCTGGTCAAAATATATTTCTTTTTGAAAAAAGTCTGAAAGTCCATTTGTAGACAAAGCAGTTTCCAAAGACATTGTTTGGGTTTAGATATTGGCTATGAAAAGCAGTAGGAACAGTGCAGGGTGGTAGGGCTATAAAAATAACTGAAAAACTTAGCACAAGCTGAAGGTCGTTTTTTGCCTCGCTTTATTTATCATTTTACTGGATTTGTTAATGAAATCCTTTATGCTTCTGCTAACGGTGCTTTGAGTCCTCAAAACTATTGATTTGTAACCCACTTGTGGCTGCCTACCTTCTTGTATTTATAAATGTAATTCTATTTGAACGATAAAATTATATCTGGCGGACAAATTTAGCTGTCAGACAGAATTTTATTGGTCAGATAAATTCATGTGTTTTGCGCACTACGGTCATAAAATCCTCGAAAAATCTGATGAAAAAAAGGCGCTACTTGTTTTTAACACTAGACATTTGCTCAGGACAACCCGTACTTATTCATCATCTTTCAAAGAAATTGGTTTTTCAGGTACCTGAAAAATTATCTGGATGAGGGGTTAAAACCAAGTAGCTTTTTTTTATAGTACAGTCAAACCTCTATATAGCAACCCCTATATTGCATCCACCTCTATGTGCATCTGCTTTTTTCTTTTGTTTGGTTGACCGGAAAATAAAAGGGGTAGAAACCAAGTAGCTTTTTTATGTGGGGGAGGCTATTATAAACGAGTAGCGTCGAAAAAGACTTAAAATTCTTGAAGATACAAAGACTTGAACATGTGCTAAGCAAACGAAAACGAGCTTAGTAGGCCACTATGATATTTGACTGTAACATAGATTGAAATTCTACTACTTTTGCATGTGTAATTTAATTTGCATGCGTAAATCATATTGATATTTCAAAAATGTAAAAAAAAAGATAACGAGAATATTTTTATTATCATTTTCACATTTTCTTTACATGCTTACTCATGACCAGCATTGCACTCATGGAAAATACTTTTCAACAAAAGGAAAAAATGTGAGCAAGCAAGCATTTTTTCGTAAACACGAAGTTTCTATTGGTGAAAAATGTTTGTTTTCTAAAAATTTATATAAGTTCTTGACCGCTAAACTTAATGTCTTTTGCTTGAAAGCCATCTGAGAAGCTCTTGCACTGATTAGTGCAAATATTTCTCAATATTCTTTAATTAGTATTTTTCAAATTGTCACTTGGAGTCATATTTTTGTTGTCTAACCGACATTGCAGTGTAAATTGAACTTGTGCAGAACTGAAATTTATATTACAATTACAACTTTTAAGAACCGGCTAAAGATAAACACGTCATAAAACATGAAACTCGATAAAAAAGGATTTATGTATTTTTCACGGTCGAAACTAGAAGATTTCGTATTTTGACTGAATTTTGCAAAAATTCAGAAATTTTTTGCAAAGATGATGCGACAAATGATACAACTTAGAAACTTGAATCATAGAGCTACTCGATAGTATTATCGATTTCGACTCTACCGTATTATCCTTATTTATAAGCCCCTCTCTAATAAATAGCCTCTCTCGAATATAAGGACCCATAATTCAGCCCAGATAAAAATATTTGCGAACCGGTTTATGTTTTTTTTAATTCACACGATCTCCATCAATTTTGCTCTCAGATTTTGAATTTTCACCTGAAAATTTTGAGATAGACTTCAAAATTTCCTGATTTTAAAAAAGTTGAAAAATAATGAGTCCTTGCTTATTTACAGACAAAATTCGATATTCAACTTTATCTTGAAAACTAAAAAAGACGGAATTTTTCAGTTTCGACCATTATTTTGAGCCTTAGCTTTGAAGTAGTTTTATAGCTCGTTTTGGAACTTACCGTATAACCTCTATTAATTAGGCACCCCCTCGTTCAAAATCGTGTTTGTGGCATTGTGTTTTCACCCATTTTTTGGAAGTTCTCTGAGGCAAGTTACCACTCCTTTGTAGCTAGTGAGATGAGCTATAAAAGGTTGGTAAGTTGCCTGAGAGAAGTGACCAAAAAGTGGGTCAAACACAATGCCACGAACACGTTTTTTGAATTAGGGGGTGCCTAATTAATAGAGGTTATACGGTAAATGTTTTTTTACGAATACTCCAACTCAGTGTTCATGAACGAGCCATCGGGAATATAATATTGATGTTGATGTTCTTAGAGCCGGTTTTAATTCTTTACAAGTTATGTTCACACCAAGCAGTGAGTTGTCAACGAAATATGGCTCCAAAATAATATTCAAAAATATATATAACAGTCGATTTATAAGGATACCAAAAATTCATTACATTAAAATACTCATTACTTAATACCATATCATTTTTTACGAACAGAGACAATTCTTAAAATATCAATAATATAATAGTGTTGGAGGTGTTATGGGTAAAAACAACGCCAAAAAAACAGCGCCGCAAAAACAGCGCCAGAAAAAACAGCGCCGGGAAAAACAGCGCCGCCAAAACAGCGCCAGGAAAACAGCGCTGCCAAAACAGCGATAGATTACAATATGAGATAATGAGATCAATTGTTAAAAATCTATGCCAGAAGTCGTCCACCTATTGTCATCGAAATCACTAAATTTGTGAGTATGGTTATCCAAACTGAAATTTATGAGTCGGTTATCCGACTCGCTGGTTGGACTCACACTTTTCGGTTCGGGTACTATTCTATGGATAGGACTCGAAATTTTCAATTCAAATAACTTAAATTTCACATGTTTCGAATCCAATTACCTAAAACTTTTGTTGTGAGTTTAATTTCTGCACGAATAGGCTGTTTGGCCACCTGGATACGTAGTCCAAGTGGATATCCCCTAAATGCCTCTAAAAAGTTTATCATAATAAAAAGAAACTTCTCATTCTGAGAACTTTATAACTTCTTATTCTGGGTTTGATAAGACTAAAATTACGATTTTACCCACTCAAACTCTAAAAACCAGGAGTGGATATTTTTTAGGTAGTGGATATCCAGCTGGAGTGACCTGATAAATTAAGTTTTATACAAGTCATAAATAGCATCATTAAATAATTATAAATAATTAACATAATTTTATTTAACAGGACCTCTCAAAATCCACAAAATTCGGAGCGGGTACCTACCCAGTGTATTGATATTTTGGTTAGTTATTATGGAAAAGCATGATCGGATCCACCCATGGATCTGGTCTAATCTACCTCCTAACATGACCTAATCAAAAAACGCTGACTATGTAACAATACCCTGGTACCAAGGTACAAAATAATACATAATTAGGCATAAATAGCGGCCTCGGACAAAACATCGCCGCGGACAAAAATGGTCGCGGCCGAAACATTGCCGTGGCCAACACATCGCCGCCATAACATCGCCGAGACCGAAATATCGCCAAATAAATTAGCAATCAAAAAAGCCCAATCCTGTTTCTTGGAGCATAACTGCGATTTCACCAACCCAAACCCCAAAATTCAGGGTAGGCACCTCCTGGGCAGGTGTTTATCCACCTGGGTGATCGGAAAATTTTAAAAAATTCCAAATCAAAAACAAACCATGCTATCGTATGTGAAATCACGTGAATTAGGTTTGATAAGACCAATCCCCGATTTCACCTACCCGACCCCCAAAATCAGGGGTGGAACCCTGGTCCAGGTGATATCCATTAACGGGCGTTAAGCAAACTGATCATCACCGAATTTGTCCATACAGAATAGTATTTAAACCACCTGGATAGTATTCTTTGCAGTAATAGGGGTTCGAACCATCAACTTCAGTTTTGAGAAAATTTTGCGGGAATTCAAATTTTTCAGTCTGAACCAACCAAACCAATTGGTCGTCCACTTGGAGCAAAATTTTTTTCACTTTGTCGGTTTCAAAATCTATTATATGGACTAATTCGGAGATGCTGAAGATGACTTGATGATACTAAAACGCCGTTTGTATGGTATTTTGGTGTTGGGAGACTTTACCGAATTTTGATTTTACTAAAACTCAAGAAATACCCTGCAAAACGGGATTTTACCACTATCAAACCATCTTCAGCATGCCTGAATAAGTCCAGAAAATAGTTTTGGGGCCCGAAAAGTAACGAAAAAAATTGATCCAGTGGTCGACCACTTGGTTTGTTGTACCCAGGTCGGGGAACTCAGATAGTGTAGTTGTAATTTAAAATATTTTCTATGATCCAACTTCAGTTATACATATGCACCAACTGAACCAAGTGGTCGTCTAAAATAGTACCTTGATAATACCTTAAAAATTATACCTCCACCTTGGGTATGAAAATTAATACCTTTTTAATACCCAAAATCATCAATTGGGTATTATTTCAATGTATCATTATACCTTTAGCAGTACCTTGATAACCTCCAGAAATCTATCATAATTTTTTTCTGCTATGAAAACACTTCATTTTGACACTGGATTCGTGTTCAGTTTAGTTTATTTGCTTAAGGAACTGCACTACAAATTTAAAAAACACTGTCAAATTTTGAATTCCTCTCCAGGCAATAAAATTTAATTATCAAATTTGAGTATTTATTGTCTTGAGAGGAATTCAAAATTTGACAGTGTTTTTCAAATTTATAGAGCAGTTCAATAAGCAAATCGATCAAGCTGAACACGAATCCGGTGTCAAAATGAGGGGTTTTCGTAGCAAAAAAATTATTAAATTGTGTTACAACTCACTTCGTTAACGAATGTTAGTGCTATGTGAGCGTCTTCTCATAGTTTAGTGCTGATCATTTCAACACCCAACCTTTTTGCGAAAAGAGTTTCTTTTTACGGATTATTTTTGATGTTCAGGCCGACATACTTTGGCTAAGAGTCGGTATGATTTTTACACCATATCTTTTTCCATAAACTTTTATATTTGTTTTCATGCTTATCAGATGCTGAATAAAAACTGCGCTTTCGAATGAGTGTAAATGTGTCTGTAAATATTTTTAAAAAGTTAAAAAAAAATCTAATATACGTAGAAGTATGCTTTTTCTATCCTAGATTTTTTTTGAATAAATGTCGAGCACTTGTTGTTCTGTGGTTCGTTTTTCAAGTTTTTATGTCTAAAAGAAAAAGCAACTCCTCTACAATCTCTCTATACCAAATAGGCTCGTCAACGCATAAAATTAAAGTTAAAGATTTACTTCATAATTGATGCCGAAAAAGTTTCGCGCCCTGTATTTTCGTGAAACAAAAGTAGTCTTCTGAGCTTTTTAGACGTTAAATTTTCTAATTTAACTGTAGCAAAATAAGTGGGAGGCGCGAACGCCGTCCCACACACGCAAAAATTTAGCTGTTGGCCTACCCCAGTTTGGAGCCGCCATACAGGTCAGCCTGCGCCTCAAGTGCAATGGGCAAGCCTCACCATAGAGCCGAGGTCTTGGTGATCACCTCGAACTCCCAGCCAGGTAAGTTTATGAGCTATTGGCACATGGCATATATCCCAAGCATGGGTCCTCTAACTGATGGATTGGGGTACTGAGAGACAATTAGACAGACAACACCTCTTCTATATATAGAGGAGATTTTATTTTTTTTTCCTTCTTTAGATAGAGTTTCTCTGTCTAATTGTTTGCCAGTATCATAATCCCGTCAGTCTGTAGACCCATCTAAGGGATATATGCCATGTGCCAATGGCTCATAAACTTACCTGGCTGGAGTTCGAGGTGATCACCAAGACCTCGGCTCTATGGTGAGGCTTGCCCATTGCACTGAGGCGCAGGCTGACCTGTATGGCGGCTCCAAACTGGGGTAGCCAACAGCAATTTTTTGCGTGTGTGGGACGGCGTTCGCGCCTCCCACTTATTTTGCTACAGTTAAATTAGAAATTTTAACGTCTAAAAAGCTTTGAAGACTACTTTTGTGACTACTTTATATTTATAAACTCGAATTTGATCGGTACTACTGCAGCCAGGGGTACACGGACATTTCGTCCATACAACGTGCTTTCTCTAATCGGCATCTCGGCTAAAGAAGACTTATACTTTTTTCGGCTAGGTGAAACTTGGCGAAAACGAAAATTGCCAAATCACATTTCGGCAAAACGAAACTTGCCAAATCGCAATTACAAGAGTAGGTTTTGCCTAAAAAATAGGGTGCAATTTAAAGTTGAGAAAACTTTTTAAAGCGAATTCACGTTTGGTGAATTTCATTTTTGGTAGATGTCGACTCGGTAAATTGCGTTTTTGTAAATTTGGCAAATTCAAATGCGCGCGGGACACTTCTCTTTTGTCTCGCACTTACTCTTTGGAGTTATTTCAAGCGACTCAAAAGAGTATAGTGAGAAACTAAAGAGAACTGTCCGCGCGCATTTGAATTTGACAAATTCTCATTTGCATCAACAAGTATGGTCCTTTAACATATCCACATTAACAAAAACCTACTTTGCTAAAATAGAGATTCGGACAATTGCTGTATATCGACACAGCAATAGTAAAATACTGAAGATTTTTAAAATTCTGCTACTGCTATGGTGATATACAGCAATTATCCGAAGCTCTATTTAACAAAGTTTAAATTTTTCTAACGTGAATATGTTAAGGGGAAAAATAGTCAAAAACTGTTTCAGCCTTTTTATTCAAAAACAAAAAGTTATGAATAAATTCAGTATACACATTTTTTATGATATATCAAAGAAGGTATATATGATGATACCTTATGAAATAAGGTATAATACTAGACCTTATTTGTTAAGGTCTGATATTTGATCTAATTTGCTAGGTCAACCAAGACCACCTTGTCTGCATTTTCACTGGTAGAAGATGTTTATCTGAATAGGCACTTCGAAATGCTAGCAAATGTGAGCGAAATTAGTTAATTAAACTGGTAGACGGAAATTGGCCTCTTTTACACCAATTACCACCTTTTCATGCTTTTAACTACTGCCAACTTTGAAGTGGCCATAATTATTATTTTTTCACTTCACCAAAATATATTCTGTTTTTACATACTAATCGACTGTTCTGAGTCGAATAGTATAACCTACGCGGAAACGAATTGAGGGGGTCGCACTATGTCCGCTATTCACTGCGAGCTTGGCTTTTTCTGAAAGATTTTTTTGAAATTTACGTCTAATCAGGTGTTTTCACCTTTATTATGGCGAGAATAAAGGCCAGAATTGTGGTTACACAGTAAGTAAGGTTGGAAAGTGAAGTAAAAAACCTTATCGAAAACACTTTGCTGACTGCATGCTGCAATCGTATATCCTGTGTTTCGATGATTTTTTTTCTAATTTTGCAAACATAAACGTTTTTGCTGTGATGTTTAGCTACAATTTTGGACTTTTGTTTGCGTTATAATTGATATACCATCTTAGAACTGAATCAAAAACTGAGTATATATGGCCATTCTTAAAAAACTGGCAAAAAATTCTTGAGTTGTACGATATAGTCAAACTGCTCAGTAGTTTTATTTTTTCTGCCTAATTTTTATTGGTTTTTTTTTCGGTGCCTTCTAATGGGGTTCCTCTTTCGCATGATGTCCGCAGGTTCGCGTTAGTTATTTTTCACCTAACTTCAGAGTTCTGACCTGAATAACCAGCGATACCCTTTTTTAAAGTTCGTGTGACGGCTAATCGAAAGCCGCTGGTCTATATGACATTGGAAGAAGATTCGATCCACCACACCATTTACTATTTTACTTTAACTACCTTAGTTTTTCGTTACTTGCATTACTAACAAAAATCAAAAACATGAAATAGTGGTTTTCGGTATGAAAAATCGCCAACCAATATTAACAAAGTTGGTAGAAAAACACCCAACTTTATCTTTTACACCTATCATTTTGGCAACTTGAAGTGGCCATAACTATTTTTCACTCCACCAAATTTATTTCTGATGTTTTTTCACATCCTAAATCGACTATTCTGAGTCAAATGGTATAAATCTGAATTGATTATCGATCAAATAGACCATCGACACATAGTTAATTTCCTCCAACTTCAGGCTCAGATCCCAATTTTTGGACCATCTTAGCCTGAAGTTAGGTGACATATACAATTGTCCGATGCTCTATTTGTTCGATAACTCAATTCTGATTATACCATTCGACTTAGAATAGTCGATTTAGTGTGTGAAAAAGCAACAAAAATAACAAAAAGTGGCACTTTAAAGTTCCTCGGTGTAAACAGATAAAGTTAGGTAATTTCTACTAACTTCGTTTATTTTAAAGTTGGTTAGTTTTAGTACCAATACCTACTATTTTTTGTGTGTTTTTCGATTCTGATAGTAAGGACAGTAACGAAGAGCCATGACTTTTAAGTCTTTTTATACTGCTAGACATGCTCTAAAGACAAGACCGAATCTCTATATAGTATTTGGAATGGTATCTCATGATATTTCTGTAGCTTTGTTTTAAAGACGAAGTCTGCCGTTTACTGTAGACTAAATAAAGCTATAAGAAAGTTATGGCAATTCAATGTTGCAAAGCTCCACAAGTAAAATATATAAATGGCACAGTATTGGTGTAAAAAGATGCCAACTGTAAAACTGAATTAAGTGTGAAAGAAAGCCAATATTTTGGTACTAGTTGAAAAAACATAACGGCACCGGCCGGCATCGGAACCAAAACCGGCCGGTAGTGCCCGTGCTAAAATTTGAGAAAGTCACATATCGGTGCCTATATTTTAAAATTGACAGCGTTTGGAAAGCACCAGCACTGTTACCCGACTTCTTGAAATTTCGGCATTATTATCTAGTATAGCTTCACTTTTTGCTATTTATTTTTTTAAATCAAAGGTACACTTCGACTTACTTATGACGACGAAATAAAATACCGCATAACCTCTACCAATTCTCTATGGGGATCGACTTTCAACCCCTTGAATGTTTGAAATTTTCAATCAAAACCGGCTCTAAGAACATCAAACATCGATATTTATTCCCGATGGCTCGTTCATGAACACTGAGTTGGAGTATTCGTAAAACACATTTAAGTATAAACCTCTATTAATTAGGCACCCCTAATTCAAAAACGTGTTCGTGGCATTGTGTTTTTGACCCACTTTTTGGTCACTTCTCTCAGGCAACTTACCAACCTTTTATAGCTCATCTCACTAGCTACAACAGGAGTGGTAACTTGCCTCAGAGACTTTCCAAAAAATGGGTGAAAAACACAATGCCACAAACACGATTTTGAACGAGGGGGTGCCTAATTAATAGAGGCTTATACGGTAAGTTCCAAAACGAGTATAAAAACTACTTCAAAGCTAAGGCTCAAAATATGGTCGAAACTGAAAATTCCGTCTTTTTTAGTTTTCAAGATAAAAGTTGAATATCGAATTTTGTCTGTAAATAAGCAAGGACTCATTATTTTTCAACTTTTTAAAATCAGGAAATTTTTGAAGTCTATCTCAAAATTTTCAGGTGAAAATTCAAAATCTGAGAGCACAATTGATGGAGATGTGTGAATTAAAAAAAACATAAAACGGGTTCGCAAAATATTTTATCTGGGCTGAATTATGGGTCCTATATATTCGAGAGAGGCTATTATTAGAGGGGGCTTATAAATAAGGATAATACGGTAGAGTCGAAATCGATAATACTATCGAGTAGCTCTATGATTCAAGTTTCTAAGTTGTATCATTTGTCGCATATCTTTGCAAAAATTTCTGAATTTTTTGCAAAATTCAGTCAAATACGAAATTTCTAGTTTCGACCGTGAAAAATAATAAATCCTTTTTTTCGAGTTTCATGTTTTTTATGACGTTTATCTTTTAGCCGGTTCTTAAAAGTTGTAATTGTAATATAAAATTTCAGTTTCTGCACAAGTTCAATTTACACTGCAATGTCGGTTAGACAACAAAATATGACTCCAAGTGACAATTTGAAAAATACTAATAAAGAATATTGAGAAATATTTGCACTAATCAGTGCAAGAGCTTCTCAGTGGCTTTCAAGCAAAAGAATTAAGTTTAGCGGTCAAGACTTATTATAATTTTTAACAAACAACCTTTTTCACCATAGAAACTTCGTGTTACGAAAAAATGCTTGCTTGCTCACATTTTTTCCTTTTGTTGAAAAAGTATCCATGCTTAAGTGCAATGCTGGTCATGAATAAGCATGTAAAAGAAAATGTGAAAATGATAAATAAAAATATTCTCGTTATCTTTTTTTTTTACTTTTGAAATATCAATATGTTACGCATGAAATTAAATACACATGCAAAAGTAGTAGAATTTCAATCTATGTTACAGTAATATCATAGTGGCCTACTAGCTCGTTTTCGTTTGCTTAGACATGTTTCAAGTCTTTGTATCTTCAAGAATTTTAGTCTTTTTCGACGCTACTCGTTTATAATAGCCCTCCCCCATCACATAAAAAGCTACTTGGTTTCTACCCCTTTTATTTTCCGGTCAAACCAAAACAAAGAAAAAAGCAGATGCAACTAGAGGTGGATGCAATATAGGGGGTTGCTATATAGAGGTTTGACTGTACTATAAAAAAAGCTACTTGGTTTTAACCCTCATCCCTCAGATAATTTTTCAGGTACCTGAAAAACCACACTTTCTTTGAAAGTGATGAAATAAGTACGGGTGTCCTGAGCAAATGTCTAGTGTTAAAAACAAGTAGCGCCTTTTTTCATCAGATTTTTCGAGGATTTTATGACCCGTAGTGCGCAAAACACATGAATTTATCTGACCAATAAAATTCTGTCTGACAGCTAAATTTGTCCGCCAGATATAATTTTATCGTTCAATAGAATTACATTTATAAATACAAGAAGGTAGGCAGCCAACAAGTGGGTTACAAAATCAATAGTTTTGAGGACTCAAAGCACCGTTAGCAGAAGCATAAAGGATTTCATTAACAAAACCAGTAAAATGATAAATAAAGCGAGGCAAAAAACGACCTTCAGCCTTGTGCTAAGTTTTTCAGTTATTTTTATAGCCCTACCACCCTGCCACTGTTCCTACTGCTTTTTCATAGCCGATATCCTAAAACCCAAACAAATGTCTTGGAAACTGCTTTGTCTACAAATGGACTTTCAGACTTTTTTTCAAAAAGAAATATATTTTGACCAGATCTGAGCGCAGTCCTGATTAAGAAAAAATCTGTCTATAAAAAGATCAAAAATTATAAAGAAAGACAAAAAATATGATATAAGATAATTGAATTTGAGACTGAAAGAATATAACCCATCTCAAAATGAAAGTTCAAAAAAGTATACATTATATATATTTATGACCCTCATAAGTTCATCTTCTTTTTGCTTGAGCTGTTGAGGATAATCCTGCATTATTGAATCACTAATACCTGTCCATGTAGGATGTTACAATTCTGGGCCTCCTGCGTAGGAGGCCTAGAATTTCCGCGCTTGGCCGCGCCCGCCGCGAATAAAAATGTCATAAATTATATTGTTGTCAAGGGCAGAGTTTTTTTCAGAAAAACTGTACAAAATGGTTGACTATGTTGACCATGTCATCGATATATTTAATTTGTGTATAGTGAGTAAACACAGCGATGATTTTTGAAAACTTTATATTTACGCCGTCTTTTATACGCGCTAGTATGCCTCTTTTATTCAAGGTCTAGCTGTGCTACAGCTTTTAAGAGTCTAGAGTCTAGCAGTATTTAGTCGGGTTTTCCATATGTACGTATTTATATGATTTGCACTCACTTAAGAACCAATAGTTGATTATCTTCAATATTTTTTATTTAAAATCTCATGTTTTGGCATCGAAAAGGCAGAAAAAAACTGGATACATTATAAATTTTTTGCCATAATTTTCTAATTTCGTGAAAATGTACTTATTTTTAAAATTTTGAAATCGTGATATCGTATTCACTGTTAAATTAGTACGCTGTTACTTTTATGGTGCCATGCACTACTTACGTAGAATTTTTTTTTCCATGAATACGTACCCAACCCAACATGCTCAGCACTATCATAGTAGATGTCAAACTCATGGGTTGTGTACACAACTTTCGAATTTAATAAATTCGGTGTGCAGTGAAAAATTCAACGGCGAAAATTTGGATTCTGCTGCTTGGGACACACTACGGCTCAGGGAAAAGGTATACCAGCGTCAAAAGTATTTCTCGATTTACAAAAACAATAAAAACAGCAAAAATTTAAAAACCCGCTTTTATCAACATTTTTCTGTTTGCATTTTTTGGTGGTCACGTGAATGTGGAAATTGTAAGAAAGATTCTATTGCAAAAATATATTCGAAAATACACATTAGGCTGTGCACGGGCCGGCCTGCGGGCATCCGGGCCGGCCCTGATCTACTTTTTGTATAATATATCGCCCTGAAAAAACATTCTTGACGCTGAGTTTCCAAGCTACGAAACCTTTATTAACACTTATAGAAATTGAATTAAAATTTCAATTATTTTTTCAATAATAGCTAAATTTTACGTCTTTGGGCCGGACCTGGCCGTTGGTCGATAAAATTGAGCTGTTTTTGAAAAAAATGATTGAAATTTTTATTCAATGCGGCTTGAGTTTATAACACACCCCCCCCCCACAGGGAGTGATCGGATAAAGAAGATAATCTCATATTCGTGTTTCCCGCCCCGATTTCATGAGAAAGCCGGCTGTTTTTTGATTCTGAGAAAAAAAATTGAAAAAAAAACGCGCACACACTTACTTAGACATGATTCCGAGAAGTACTTTTGACCATAAAATGCATATAGAGTCTCTTTTTGCCACGGGCCGAGTTGAAAAAACATGGTGAAGGCAGTCGAAGAATAGAAACATTTGAATTTCTGACGTTCTGCCATAAAAGTGGCCCTCTTTCATTCCCTTTTCTCCAATACAGCCTTTAATCCCTTCAAATTCAAAAGGCGCCAATTTAAATTTTCAAATTTTGACTAAAATACCATGATACCTCCCTGTGGTTCGAATTTTTTTTCTTAGAATCGAAAAAACAGCCGGCTTTCTCATGAAATCGGGTCGAGAAACACGAATATGAGATTTCTCTCCATCCGATCACTCCCCGTGCGGGGGGGGGGATTGTGAACTCAAGTCGCAATTGCTATAGTGTTAATATACGTTTCGTAGCTTGGAATCTCAGCTTCAAGAATGTGTCACTTGATCATAAAACAAAAAGAAGATTTCAACAACAATTATCATTTAACAGACGCGAATCTCTAGATGGTATTGATCGGAAATAGTGTAGTGGGTGAAGGTAAACAAGTAGGCCAAGTTCTCAAAGTTAACTGCAAGAAACTTGCAAGCATATATATTAAGGGGGCTTGAATGGTTAGAGATGCGCGCACTCACTTACCTTAGACATAATTCCGAGAAGACTCTTGAACAAAAATGCATTTAGAGACTATTTTGCCCAGCTTCAGTGACCAAAACATGCCAAACAGGCAAATGTTCGAAATGGTCGCAAATGGTCGACTTCAGAAATTTCTCAGACTATTTTGTAGCGCATAGTCCCTACTATCATCACGAATCAAATTTTCAAGCACACGATGAGGCTGTTAGGATAGTGGTCTATTTCTTGGAAAAATAAATCATAATTATATCATTCGACTCAGAATAGTCGATTAAGTGAGTGAAAAAAGCAACAAAATATTTGGTAAAGTTAACAAAATTTATTGGCCACTTTGAAATTGGCAGTAGGTTGGAAGCATGTGATTTCCGTCTACCAGTTTGATTAACTAATATTTTCTCATATTTGCTAGCATTTAAAGTGCCTGTTCAGATAAGCTTCTGTTAATGGCGAAAATGCAGACAAGGAGGTCCACGTTGACCTAGCCAGGTTAGTTCAAATATTAGACCTAACAAATAAGGTCTTATTATACCTTATTTAATAAGGTATCATTAATACACCTTCTTTAATATATCAAAAAAGATGTTCATACTGAATTTATTCATAACTTTTTTGTTTTTGAATAAAAAAGGCCGAAATAGTTTTTTGACTATTTTTCATGCCCTTAACATATCCACATTAACAAAAACCTACTTTGCTAAAATAGAGTTCGGACAATTGCTATATATCACTAAAGTAGTAGTAAATACTGAAGATTTTTTAAATTCTGCTACTTCTATGGTGATATACAGCAATTATCCGAAGCTCTATTTTAATCTATTTCAAAATCTAACGTTAATATATCAAGGGGCATGGAATATAGTCAAAAAACTGTTTTCAGGTTTTTTTATTTCAAAAACAAAAAAGTTATCAATAAATCAAGTATGAACATTCCAATGATTATCAAGGAAGGTGTAAATGATGATACCGTATGAAAAAAGGTATAAACAAGACCTCATTGGTTAAGGTCTTACTATTTATATAATTTGGCTAGGTCAACATTGAACCACTTTCATCTGCTTTTTTACCATTGAAAGAAGCTTATCTGAGTAGGCACTTTAAATGCTAGCAAATATATCGCAAACCTATAGTTTTTAGAAATACAACAAACCCTTCACAAATACACTCTAGCCCGTTCTCACACTCTTGACCTATATCGATTATTTACACTTCTCACCACTTTTTTGCCAAAGAAATCAAGAGTATACGCGAAAAGAGTCTATTGACGAAAAGATGCATTGGCGAAGTGATCATAAAATTAGTGTGATAGGTGTGTATTTGTGAAGCGTTGTGTTGTTATTTCTAAAAATAGGTTTGCGATATATTCGGCCTTTTTTTATATTAAAAACAAAAAGGTTATGAATAAATTCATTATGAACATTTTTATGATATATCAAAGAAGGTATATTGATGATACCTTATGAAATAAGGTATTATTCTAGACCTTATTTGTTAAGGCTACCATTTGATCAAATTAGGCTAGGTCAGCATGGACCACCTTGTCCGCATTTTCACTGGTAAAAGAAGATTATTTGAACAAGCACTTAAAAAATGGTAGCAAAAATAGGGACGGGACGATTCGTATTCGCAGAATTCGTATTTCGCTTTTTTTCGTATTCGGCTCTTTTGTATTGGCGCAGATTCGTATTCGGGTTACCGAGAATAGCTTATAACTGAAAAATAGCGGATAATAACCTAATTTAGTTAGAATAACTCGTATTCTAAATTAGGTTTATTATCCGTCATTATCGGTTTTTACCGATCGTTTTTCAGAATCCAAAAACTTTTTTTATCTAAAAAAGCAAAACTCGATAAACGGGTACGCTATTCTAAAATGGGTGCCGTTTATCGAGGTTTTGCTTTAAGAGAAAATTTTTTTTGAATTCTAAAAAACAATCGTTAAAAACGGAGTCCTTGCGTTATTCTAATGACCTGACTGTCGAAACAATTAAAATCGAGCTTAAAAAGTATCGGACCCAGCGGAGGAACGAACTATTGGGGGTTCCCGTTTATCAAGGTTTGGCTGTACTTTGAAATCTTTGGCGTTTTGTTTGACTTAAACACTGAACACAAATTTGAGTTTTGAACCCTGTGTAGTCCCTGCCTCTATGTATGTTGATTGCATTCGAATTCTGCTTTATTTAGAGCAACATGTATATCAATCGTAATATATTACTAACTTCAGGCTGAAATAAATATTTTCAGACTCCCTTCTTAAATTAGAGAAAACACATATTGTCCGATGGTCTATTTCTTGGATAAATTAATCATGATCATATCATTTGACTCAGAATAGTCGATTTAGTATGGAAAAAACAAAAAATATTTGGTAAAGTGAAAAATAGTTATGGCGACTTTGAAATTGGCAGCAGGTTAAAAGCATGAGAAGATGTAATTGGTGTAAAAACATACTAACTGTAAAACATAACACGAAAATGCCCGATCGTAACTTCTGCCTCTTCTAGGAGAGCTTTTCACGCTGATTCAACAAAATTGGTGTAAAATAGACAATTTTTCGTTACTATTTTTAAATTTTTCGCTTATATTTGATAGCATTTAAAAGTGCCTATTCAGATAAGCTTCTTTCAATGGTAAAAATGCAGATAAGGTGATTCATGTTGAACTAGCCTATTAGATCAAATATCAGACCTTAACAAATAAGGCCTAGAATTATACCTTATTTCATAAGGTATCATCATTATACCTTCTTTGATATATCATAAAAGATGTTCATACTGAATTTATTCATAACTATTTTGTTTTTTAGTGAAAAAGACTGAAAACAATTTTTTTTGATAACAATTTATAATAAAATTTTCATAGTGAATTTATTCATAACTTTTTGTTTTTGAATAAAAAAAGCTGAAAACAATTTTTCGACTTGATTTCATGCTCTCTTATATCCAGATTAAAAAATCAAACTTTGGGAAAATAAAGCTTCGGACAATTGCTGTATATCAACCATAGCAGTAGCAGAATTTTAAAAATCTTGAGTTTTTACCACTGCTATGCTGATATAAGCAATTATCCGAAGCTCTATTTTAACAAAGTTCAAAATTTTCGAACGTGAAGATGTTGAGGGCCATGAAAAATAGTCGAAAAATTGTTTTCAGCCTTTTTCATTCAAAAACAATAAGTTATGAACAAATTCATATGATACTTTCAATGATATACCAAAGAAGGTGTATGAATGATACCTTTAAATAAAGGTATAATTCTAGACCTTATTTGTTAAGGTCTACTACTTGATCTAATAAGCTAGGTCAACATAGGGCTGAAATACACAATATACTCAAGCCAGGCCACCTGAGTATGCTCAAAACGTCTATCCTTGTTCAATTGGGTATCGACAGAGGCCAAGGTTGTGAACATCACTACCCGTGAACTCACCTTAGTGTGATAGAGTGTATTTGTGAAGCGTTTGTTATTTGTAAAGAGTGTATTTTCGGCGCTACCAGGTCTTAAATTAGAAGTTATAAATTAGAAATTTAAATTTAAATTAGAATTATAGAAGTTATATTCATAAAGTATCATTAATATACCTTCTTTGATATATCAAAAAAATGTTCATGCTCAATTCATTCATAATTTTTTTGTTTTTGAATAAAAAGCTGAAATCAATTTTTTGACTATTTTACATGCCCTTAACATATTCACGTTAGAAAAATTTGAACTTTGTTAAAATAGAGCTTCGGATAATTGCTGCATATCATTATATCAGTAGCAGAATTTTAAAATCTCGAGTATTTTACTACTACTTTAGTGATATACAGCAATTGTCCGAAGCTCTATTTTAGCAAAGTAAGTTTTTTGTTAATGTGGATATAAACAAGGGCATGAATATAGTCGAAAAATGGTTTTCAGCCTTTTTTATTCAAAAACAAAAAAGTTATGATAAATTGATTATGAAAATTTTTATGATATTTCAGAATGTATTTTATGATACTTATAAAATAAGGTATAATTCTAGACCTTATATGTTAGGTGTATAATTGATCTAATAAGGCTAGGTCAGAAAAAATAGATCGGAGACATTCGAAAATAAACTGCAAACGAAAACTTGCTGGGATATATATTTCTAATGACATTTTTATGATATATCAAAGAAAGTATATTAATAATACCTCATAAAATAATGTTTGATACTAGACCTTATTTGTTAAGGTCTACCATTTGATCAAATTAGGCTAGGTCATGGACACCTTGTCTGCATTTTCACTGGTAGAGAAGTTGATCTTAACAGGCACTTTAAAATGCTAGCAAATATATCACAAATCTTACACTCTTTACAAATAACAACAAACGCTTCACAATACACGCTATCACACTTTTTTTATGATCACTTCGCCAATGCATCTTTTCGTCAATAGACTCTTTCGCGTATTCTTGATTTCTTTGGCAAAAAATGGTGAGAAGTGTAAATAATCGATAGGGTCAAGAGTGTGAAGAACGGGTAGAGTGTATTTGTGAACCGTTTGTTGTTATTTCTAAAAAGTATAGATTTGCGATGTATTTGCTAGCATTTAAAGGCCTACTCAGATAAGCTTCTTCAATGGTTAAAATGCAGATGAAGTGTTCAATGTTGACCTAGCCAAATTAGATTAAATAGTGGACCTTGACAAATAAGTCTTGTATTATACCTTATTTCATAAGGTATCATTACTATACCTTCTTTGATATATGATCAAGGGCGATCATAATTTTTGTACAACTTTTTTATTTTTTGAATAAAACCAATGAAAAAAGTTTTTTGACTATATTTAATGCCTTCTTATATACTACAAGTTATCAACAATGGTTTATTCAAGGAACAACAGCAACATTTTATATCTGTCTCCACAATTCTTTCTTGGCGCCCATCTTATTGATGCGGATTACGGCCAATCCGCCGACTAGGAAACAGCTCGTTCAAAAAATTCCCAACCTGCAACCCAATGAGTGAACACCATCTTGCAAAAACAATTGTTCGAAATTGGCCTTGTCGAAGAGCCGGATTGCTTGATTTTGAAGCATTGTCAAATATCGAAAAAGCATTTATTTTCTTCAAAGAAAAATGCCTAAGCACACCATATTTACCAATACCCGCCCACACAGCCTTTCTTGATCGGTATACGACATTGCTAAGATATCACAAATTAATTTGATAAATTTAAAAATAGTGTTTTTTTTTATAAATCGACATTCCATTGTGGGAGAGCTATTAAGGTCAATATCGTGGTATTTCGTATACATCGAGTCTCAATTAGTGGAACTCCGATATATGGCACTTCAATATTGGCACCTTGGTGTCGGGTAGTTTGGTTTCGGCTAAAAGGAATGACTGAAGTGGCACCCTCGCTATAGTGGCAGCCATGATATAGTGGCACCTGCTGGTCAGTCCGAGGGTGCACTAATCGAGACTCGACTTACTTTCCAAGTAAATAGAGTACATTTTATAGGCCGAATATTATCAGCAATTTTTCGTTAGCAGTTTATTTCGTGTCTCGATGGTCTAGCCGATCGTCTATTTTTTCTGACCTAGCTTATTAGAATTAAAATATCAGCTTAACAAATAAGGTCTAGAATTATCTTATTTCATTAAGGTATCATCATATACTTCTTTATATATCATAAAAGATGTTATAACTCAATTTTCATACTTTTTTGTTTTTTGAATAAAAGCTGAAAACAGTTTTTTGACTATTTTTCATGCCTCTTAACATATCTACAATGGAAAACTTTGAACATTCTTGTAATAGAACTTCGCTAATTGCTGATATCATCACAACTAACTATCATAGAAGTTCAGAAAAACCTCTAGCCAACCTATCGACATTCAAAATATCTCTGACCGAGGTTCGATGGAGTTTGAACCTCCTTTCACAATCAAATTATCAGTTCCGAATGTGGTAAGAAGTCCCTCAATCCCCGAAGCCTTCAAAAACCCAAAATAGGCTTTCGGAAAATGGCTTTGGATTATTATTGAATATCGCATTGTCGACAAATGTGCAATAACCTCTTAGCTTTGCGCTCAAAGTTTGCCCATTTATACATAAAGTACTACAGCGGTACATTATTAACCTCATGATTTTGCACTTGTTAACCTCTCTGGTTAGGGGTAGACATTCTTTTTATCAAATAATATTGATTGCGTCGGAACCCGTTAAGCTTGTATCTTCCAGGTATGCTTCTGAATATCAAATATTTGCGAATAATACCATTCTTCACGTTCCTGTGCAGTGAAAAAAGGGCATGATAGAAAAGATGGAGCTAACTCTAATGGAAAAGTTGACTTGAACAATTGCACTGTCATCAGGGTGGGTGCATAGTGGTTTAGGTGTAAAAGAGGATGCTTGAGATGTAAACACGTGTGGCTGCAGCGACCGCTGCCCAACCCTCTAAACTGTTGCGGCAATTGACTGAAATATCCATTGATTTTGCCATGGCTGAAAATAATGACATTTTATGATACAGAACATACAACCAGGGCTGCAGCCGTCTTTTTTGAAAAAACAGAGCAGAAAAACAGTAAAACGTATTTTTCAAAAAAAAAACAGAAGCAGAAAAACAGAAAAACAGCAGTAAAAACACAGAAAAACAGAAAAACAGGAGTAAAAAAGAAGTAAAAATGCAATGTCCGTAACACATTTTCTTTATTTTTGCAGCATGCCAAAACATATTTTCATCATTCAATATTTAGTAACGGCAAAGTTATTATGGACAACAAAACATACTGAGATTTAATAGGGGTTAGACTTTTTCGCAAGTCAGTAAGTATAATTTCGCTTTCGAAAGAACCTTTCGCTTTCATTGTCCTCCTGGTGCGCTGTGATACATTTTAGGCAGTTGACAAAGAAATGGGTCGGCTTTCACTCCTCATTCGCCAAATTCAAACGGATGACGAAAGAGCAATGACATCCTCGGCCAATATTCTGATACTTCTACAAAAGGCATTACTTCAATTACTTCAACTCACGAGATCGATTTTCAGGTGTGCTTACCTTGTGTGCCAAAGACCTGATGTACAATTTTATTTGTCAAAACCTGAAAATACCTAATGCTCTGTGGTATAGTCTGGCTGATTTGCTGATTTCGGAGCGTCTGAGATCCTTGGCTTGAAGAATTCTTTTGGTCGACGACGGATTTCTTTTGCTGTTCTTCTTTGTCCTATTTGAATTTCCGCTTCCAATTTCTTGCTGTAGAGGCTGGTGAATATGCTTTCAGATGATACCTGAACTAAACTTTGCCTAATACATTTGAAATAAACAAGAAACGATACTTCATCCCGGAAGTAGAAAACCTCTCATCTCGATCTAGTACTTTTCCGATTTTGGCTTTGTTGTGCACGAGATCAAAGTGAAACCACAGCTAGTTTCGTCTTCTTGTTACGTTTCATCTAAACAGGATAAATGCATAAAATTTAGGAAGAACTTAGAAAAAAAGCATTAACAAAAGCAGAAAAGTTAAGAAGCTGGAAAGTTTTCCACAATTATTCGCTTCTGTTTTTTCTGTTTTTTTCCCGAAAAAAACAGAAGCAGAAAACAGAAAAAACAGAAGTGAAAAAAACACAGAAAAACAGAAAACAGAGCAGAAAAACAGAACCCGGCTGCAGCCTG
>SADC01000898.1:0-45166 GCA_004194705.1 Ditylenchus dipsaci | reverse complement strand
TGACTCTCGGGACAATTGACTCTCGGGAAAATTGACTCTCGGCACATTGACTCTCAGAACAATTGACTCTCCGGGACAAATTGACTCTCGGGACAATTGACTCTGAGAACAATTGATTCTCCGGGACAATTGACTCTTTGAATATTCACGTAAGCACTTTACAGAAGAGTGAACAACAAACGCAGGATTAACGAGGTACATTTGGTGAGAAACAATAAACATAACAAACAACAATAACAAAATATTTTCAATCATCCATATCATAATTATTTGCAAGGCCTTTGAGGTATTCTTCAGTGTTCCTGACGGCGTACTGCTCCACAATGCTCAGGATTCGGGTGTCAGCTTTTTTGTAGTTGAGTCGCTTTTCCTTTGGTCGCTTGCCGGCTTGCCACTGGATGAATTGATGGTCTCTTCCTTGTTGCACCACTCGCAGGCAGTCGATAAAGTTCCATATCCGGGATGGCACACATCAAGCTCAGTTTGGATTCGGTGATTGGCGGCTTCGGCATAGTTGTTTGTTCGGTGACTTCCATCCAGAGTTCTGTTGTAGAGGTTTCTCCGATAGAATGATCAACTGAAAATTTTAAAAATAGTAGAGAAATCAAAAACACTGGTTAAAATTACATAAAAGACATACCGGTGGCTCCACAATGGCGACTGGTTCCTCATTGGTGACTGCTCCACATTAGCGACTGGTTCTCCGTCTTCCACTTCTTCCTCTTCATCGCTGTCCGAAAAGTAGCCGGCGTTGATCTCTTGCAATGCGCTGCGGATGCTCATGTTCTTGATTCTAACACCTGCAAAAAAATAGATCAAATAATTCAGAGTGCAAACAAACAAACTAAAAAACAAGCTAGCAAACAAAAGATTTACTGTTTGTTTATCATTTTTAATTTTACTCAACCAATGGGTACATCATTTAATTTTTGCTATTTCACACTACTAGAGAGTCAATTGTCCCGGAGAGTCAATTGTCCCGAGAGTCAATTT
Source organism: Ditylenchus dipsaci (assembly GCA_004194705.1). NCBI lineage: Eukaryota > Metazoa > Nematoda > Chromadorea > Rhabditida > Anguinidae > Ditylenchus > Ditylenchus dipsaci. The sequence goes on along the minus strand of SADC01000898.1, from coordinate 44,173 downwards.
TCCTGAGAGTCAATTGTCCTGAGAGTCAATTGTCCCGAGAGTCAATTGTGCCGAGAGTCAATTGTCCCGGAGAGTCAATTGTCCCGAGAGTCAATTGTCCGTGTACCATTTTTGTGTACTAAACTAAGGAGTTTTTACCGTCGTGTAGCTAACATTCTCAGCTTTCGATTGCGGGGCCACACGAGGGGGTACATTTGGCTTCAAAGGGCATGCCCCGTGCGTTGAGGCGCAAACCAGCAGTTTTTTCGAATTTTTTTCCGAATCGTCCCATTTTTCACTCGTTCTGGGTCAAATCGGACATAGATGACCTTATACTGCTTTTAAAAACTAGACAGAAAACTTAAAAAATCTAGACTAGAATGAATGCAAAAAAAAAATTTATCGAGAAAGAAATGAACTGCTGGTTTGCGCCTTTTCTCCCCATCGGGCACGATCATGCCCCTTTAAGTGGGGTGGTTATAGTCATATCGAGTGAGGTGGTTATACTCACATTGAGTGTGCTGGTTATACTCACATTGAGTAGGGTGGTTATACTCATATTGCTCCCTTTTCTTCTCAGTTTTATTTATTTTCTTGCCGGAAAGATTACTATTGTTTTTTCATCGTTTTCTTCGTGTCAATTTCTCCCTCTAGACTTCGAACAGTTCTTTTTCTTCTCGACCACGTCATGACCACTAAAGAGTGATTCATTCCCTCTTTTATTTTTTATTGTTCTATTTGTTTCCATTCGCTGCGGTATTCGGTATTCAACTCTTGGTAAATTCAACCGTGTTGATTTTATCTCCGGTATAAATTTCATTCATTATAAATTTTCAAATTTGAATGTTTAATTGACGTAAACACGCAATTAATTTTGTAGGATTATTAGCCTGTCTCGTTTTTACCCTATTTTTTATGGCTCATTCATAAACGTTGTCGTCGTCGTTGTCGTTGGAAAAAATGTTATATAAAGGCGTTTTCACGACAACGTCAACGACGACGACAACGATGACCTATTTATAGGGTTGTCGAGCGCTCGAAATTTCGAGTCGAGCGCTCGATTCGATATTCGAAATTCGAAATTTTCGAGTCGAGCGCTCGATTCGAAATTCGAAAATTTTCGAGTCGAGCGCTCGATTCGATATTCGAAATTCGAAATTTTCGAGTCGAGCGCTCGATTCGATATTCGAAATTCGAAATTTTCGAGCGCTCGATTCGAAAATCGAAAATTTTCAGCGGCTTCGCCGCTCACTTAATGGATTTTTTAGAAATAAATTGATCGAAACCATGGTTAATCGACCACACACGACCGTTTTACCACACCAACGAATAAGCGGCCGAAAAAACTACCATTCTTTGTTCATAGTTGGGCTTAATCAAACGGCGCAGATCGGAGACTCTGAGATCGCAAAAAGCACCGTTCTGGCTTTTTTCGCCTCAGAAAGTCCCAATTTTTTTTTCGCTAACTTTTCCTTGGGCCTTGCCGATTTCAGGTGACCCGAAAGATGAGTTGTTGATCTACTCTTTGGCAGTCTAAGCTCTTCCCCACAGTGAAAATAGTCTTTCCACCGACTTTCTTAAACGATTTCCAAACTTCGCGTGGCATTTTTCTAAAACAAGAAAATTCACCATTACATTCTTTTTTGTGTGCTGCAAGTTCCGAACTATAACTCGAAAATAAGCGCTCAAAATTCGAAAGCATAATTCGAATTTTTTTTCGAGCGCTCGAAATTCGAAAGCATAATTCGAAATTTTTTTTCGAGCGCTCGAAATTCGAAGCATAATTCGAAATTTTTTTTCGAGCGCTCGAAATTCGAAAGCATAATTCGAAATTTTTTTCGAGCGCTCGAAATTCGAAAGCCTAATTCGAAATTTTTTTTCGAGCGCTCGAAATTCGAAAGCCTAATTCGAAATTTTTTTTCGAGCGCTCGAAATTTGAAATTTCCGCTCGAAATTCGAAAATTTTCGAACTTTCGAGCGAAATGTTCGAAATCGAGCGCTCGATTCGACAACCCTACCTATTTATAAAGAATCCAACGACAACGACGACGCCAACGACAACAAAATATTTTATTCCAAATTGGAAAAATTTTGCATTTTGAGTCATGATTTTGAAGATGAACTATATTGTCCACACGTTTTCCTTCGAAATCTCGACTCAAAATGCGAAATTTGTCCGATTTAGAATAAAAAAATTTCGTCGTCGTTGGCTTTGTCGTTGGATTTTTCATAAATAGGTCGTCGTTGTCGTCGTCGTTGGCGAAAAAAAGGGTTTTATAAAAAAAAATATTCCAACGACAACGCCAACGTTTATAAATGAGCATTACATTTTATTGACAAGTTTGCTATCAAAATGGTGCTAAGGCTCTTGGCTATCCAACTGAACCATCAACACAGCGTCTCATAAGCTACTAGAGCTGACTGAAAATCACCCTGAAACCTTCGTTTTATTCGCTAATCCATAATTTTCGGGTTCTTCTCACAGCCTTGATTGGTATTTATTCCACTCTTATAGGTCACTGCCTGTTTTTGGATACTTGCAAGGATGTGCTGTGAGACTTGAGTTTCGTGACTGCAAACAAACATTTAATGGGAATATAGCTATGGTGGTAGGCGCCCTTGTTTTGAACTGGGGTAGGATAGCACGGAGTTGGACATTTTCGAGTATTTTTTGATTTAATTTTATCTCTAGTACTAGGGTTCTAACTATACCTTATTTTTCTCTGTATAATAGCCCAAACAAAAGCCTAGAATTGTGGCTACACATTGATATATAGAAACATGTGCAATAGAAGATAAAAAATTAGAAAAATTTATCAAAAATATGCTGGCTTTTACAAGCCGATTTCAGCTGATTTCGGCTTGTACAAACCCGAATATTTTCGATAACTTTTTCTAATTTTTTATACAAATGCGCATGGTTTTGCATACCAATGTGTAGCCCTGATTCTAGGCTTTATTTCAGCTATCAAACAGCGGTTTCCATAAAGTGAGTCCTAAAATTTAAAAAACATTGCAAGATTTCAGATTATGTCCCATCCTACCCTTCGAGCTCGAGAAACCTTCCAGAAATTGGAAGCTACCCCAATTTCTTAGTCGATTTTGGCGTGAAAACATTTTCACGTGATTGCTCATGAAATTCTGACCCTAAAAAAGTTGATATCACCTTGTGATAAGTCAATAAAAGGGGTAGAGGAAGAGGCGATAAAAACCAAAGTACATGGCTTCTGGTTCGTTTCCTTTATATTGATGGTCATTTGCATGAAATCGCAAAATTAAGGTTTGTGCTGACAGCAAAGCAGTGCAGGAAATGGTTGCAATCGATTACCCCATAGGCTGTACGGCTAAACTGTATTATATGTCCTAACTCAAAATCGCGATTTAACCACTTAAAGATGTTTTACGTCCTAAAACATACAGAAAACATGTTTTTAGGTGGGGGCGACACTTTTTTTAAGAAAAATTTTCGACACAATTATGGTCATTTTTGACTAAAAATGCTAAAAATTTGCCAATTTTCGAATGGAAACTTTTTGTGGCTGGCATCGGACTCTGATCCCGGGAACTGAGAACACGGACAACTCAGCTTTTAGACAACTGATCTCAAAAGAAACTCATATATAGGACAATTCAGCACAATTATACTGATCTTTTTGAATACCCGCCCAATGCTCAATGGTTTTTAGGACAACTCATCCCAAGTGAAATTTGTCTTTTTGACAATTGGGCGGGAAAATTTCGAATTACCGTATTCTCTCTAATAGGCCGACATGTCGGTTTATTTTTCAACCCTTCAAAAATCGTAAAATTTTTGGGTCGAACTCGACATTTTCGGGTGAAAATCCAAAATCGAAAAAGCGGAATCGATAGAGCTCGTGGGAACTAAGAAAACTCAATAAACAGCGATGTAATTTTTTTTTCTTCGGACTGAGATACGGTCCCTCAAAGTAGGGGGTGTCGGTTTATTAGAGGGTGTCGGCCTATTAGAGAGAATACGGTATAGGACAGTTGACTTCAAATAACGTTCGATTTCCTGGCAATTCGATTCTTTTGTGTTTCAATGTAGGCATATTAGGCCTTTTTGTCTTTTCTTGCCATTAATGTTCGTTTCCCTGTCTTTTTAACTTTAACTTACCCTTTACGTATTTTTTAACTGTGCACTTTCGCCCGAAATTCAAAATTTTTGTCAATTTTAAAATTGAACCATACTATCGTACGTAAAATCGTCTTACAAATCCTGTTTGATGAGACTAAAATTACGATTTTACCTACTTGAGACCCCGAACATGGGGTGGGTACAATCGGTAGGTGGATATCCACCTGGATGGCCTGAAAATAAAAACTTAGTCAAAGTTTAAAATAAACCATCCCATCATACGCAAACTGCTGTGAAATATTCGGTTTGATAGGACCGAAATTACGATTTTACTCACTTGGAGGCCGAAACCCAAGGTAGGTACCACCTGACCAGGTGGATATTTACCTGAATACCCAGAAAAATAAAAAAATAAATTAAAATCAAAAACAAACCAACTATTTTGACGTAAATTGCTGTGGAAAATTCGATTTGATAGAACCAAAACGGCGATTTCACCAACCCAAACCCCAAAATCCAGGCTAGGTACCTCCTGCTCAAGTGCATACCCACCTGGATGGCCTAAAAAGTTTAAAAATTTTTGAATCGAAAACAAACCATGCTATCAAATGTAAAATCGTGTGGTGAATTAGGTTTTATAAGACCAAAATCCCAATTTCACCTACCCCGACACCCAAAACCCGAAATGGGTACCTTCTGGTCAGGTGGATCAGCTGGATCGCCTGCAAGATGAAAAATTTCAAATTTCAAAACAAACCTTGTGGAATATGTGGAATCGTGCAGGAAATCGGGTTAAATAAGACCAAAACTCCGATTTCACGCATCGAAATCCCAATATTTCGGGTAGGTACCACCTGGCCAGCTGGACCGCCAAAACCAAGTGGTCGACCACTTGGAGCAAATTTTTTTTTACGTTTTTGGATTCCAAAACATATTTTCTGCATTAATTCGATCATTTTGAAGATGGTTTGAGAGTAGTGAAATTACGTGAAATCACGCATGAAATCATTATTAGTTATTCGATGTGATCACTTTTTATTTTTCTGGCGAAAAAATTCCGCCCAACCAGGTCAATATACATCTACTATTGGTACCCACCCCAGATTTTGGAATTTCGGTGACCAAAATCACAATTTTAGTCTCATCAAACCCGATTCTCCGCATGATTTTACATATCATAGCATGGTTTATTTTTTAACTTAAAGAAATTTTATTTTTCAGGCCATCCACGTGGATACCTACCTGACCAGTAGCTATCTACCGTGGATTTCGGAGTTCGAGTGGGTGGAATCGTAATTTTGGTCCTGACAAACCCAATTCCCCATACAATTTCGAGTTAGAAAAAATGGGTTGTTTATAATTTTAAAGAAATTTGTATTTTTTTTGGCTATTCAGGTGGATATCCACCGACCACGTGGTACCTATCCAAAATTTGGGGTTTAGGCGGGCGAAATCATAGTTTTAGTCACAATAAACCGGTTTTCGTGAAGCGATTTTAGATCAAGATACGTGGTTTGTTTTCGATTTTGGCTAAGTTTTATTTTTTCGAAGCATTCAGGTGGATATCCAAGCCTATGTTAAAGAGTAATACTGCATCCATTACCGACAAACACAGACAAATTGTCATCGAATAGACAATGAATTAAGTATAAAATAGGTGAGTCCTACCAAAACAGACCAAAATCCAGCTCAAAAGTATAAAAAACCCGTTTCAAACAGTCAAATTATTTCCCGCCCAATTGTCAAAAGGATGAGTTTTATTTGGGATGAGTTGTCCTAAAAACGAATCGTATTAAGACCAATTTTTTGTTATTCAAATTGTTTTTGGCTCATTTTTGTAAGATCTCAGTCTTATTCGTACCAGCTGTCCGAATTTGAGTTGTCCTATATATGAGTTTCTTTTGAGATCAGTTGTCCAAAAGCTGAGTTGTCGGTGTTCTCAATTACCGGGATCAGAGTCCGCAGCCAGCCACTTTTTGTTAGTGTTTTGGCGCCTTTTTAAATCATTACGCATGTTTTTGTAAATCTTTGATCCAGTGTTTTGATTTAAGCTCGATCTTGGACTTAGGCTTAGGCTTTAGGCTTAGGCTTAAAACTTTTAGCTCTTTTTCGATTTTTTGTCATTTTTGGTCAAATAATTTTTTCTTAAAAAAAGTGTACTTGGCTCCTCCTTATGTACTTACTTTTTTAAAGTCACAGGGGGACCAAGGGAAGACCCAGATTTTTGAATGACCTCATTTCCTTTTTCTGATTACACTTATATTAGCAAACCAATCAAGCTGAGCACGAATCTGGCCTCATAATTGACAAATGTCCACTAAAAACTGAACTTTTCTAAGCATTGTATAAGCCAATTTTTAAAAGGTAAGGGGCCAATGTGAAAAAGTGATTTTTTAGTAGAATTCACATAACACCAATTTTTTTTCTCAATCTTGCTCTTTTTCGATATGTAGAAACTCTGTCAAAACAAGATTGGATTTCGTCACAATTACACGAAAATAGATAGGGTCAGCCAGCTGAGGCTGATGGCTGAGGTGTAATTTCGGTTCAAGTCAGAGGCGTAGCCAGAAATTTCTGACTGGAGGCACCAGAACTTTTTAGGTCATCTTACCTACACCGTTTTTCAAATTTTCGTGGCCATTTTACCTACACCATTTTGAAAAAAATCTGACGGGGGGTGCCAATAAGAAAAATATCTAAAAACCCCGAAAAAAGCAGTATTAGATTTTGCGGTGGTATGCGCCGCAAAATTTTTTTGAGGGTGCCAGAGAATGGGAAAGGAGAAATTTAAGATAATGCCTTTTGGGCTAAGATAAAATTTATTATTTAGTTAATTTTGGAAGAAATAAAATAAGCACATTTCTTGACACGCCGAACATTGGGCCATTTCAAATTGAGCCAATTCGGCTGTACACCGAAATATAAGCACCAATTTGGTTAGAGGTCGTTTTGGTAAGAATTTTTTGGTAAGTGGTTATTTGGTAAGAAATCTTTTGGTAAGCCGTTATTTTAGTAAGAAATTTTATGGTAACAGCATAAATACACGAAAATTTTTGAAATATCCTGTTTTTCATCACCCCACTTCGAAACCTACCTTTCCAACATTGTATTTAGATGAATTTGAAGAATTTTCAACTTGGTTTGTAACAAAACTATACCTAAAATTAAATTCTAAGCCTTGTTTTGTTAGAAACCAAGTTGAAAAATCCGTACAGAAGTTCAATGATTAGGCAAAAAATTTGAATTGGCGGGGACGATTCAAAACAGGTGGCAATGGCCTTTAATATAAGCCTTGATGTAGCACATAGGCAGAATTGGACCTGACGTAATAGTTGCATGGGTTTTTTTTAAATTGTGTATTTACGCTGTTACCATAAATTTTTTTACTAAAATAACCGCTTACCAAAACGACTTCTTACCAAATTGGCGCTTATATTTCGGTGTACAGCCGCCAATTCATATAGGGGCAAAATAAAGTGAATAATTCAGTTCAAAACAACTGAATTATTGTTCATGGGACAAAATGCCAACGACCAAAGGTTAACGACAAAACCAACCTGCCAATAGAATATTTTGCGGGAACTCAAAATTTTTTCCTGTTTTTGCACTTTTTGATACATTTTCGCTTAGGTTTAGGCTCAAACATGTATCTCGGCTAAATATACCTATACCCCACCACTCGATTAACCTTGACCCCCACCAGAAAATCATCTTGGGGACCAAGGCAAAAAAAATTTCATTTGAAATTTTTTATTCTGCAATCTCAAAAAACAGGTCTCAAAAACAATATATTTGCACTTTTTGATTATTTTTATGCAAAAAATTATTGGTATTACAACATGGAAAATTTTTTGCCTTGGTCCCCAAGCTGATTTGCTGGTGGGGTCAAGGTTAATTGAGTGGTGGGGTAAAGGTAAAGTGCTCCTGTATCTCCAACTGAAAAAATACAAAAAAAAAAAAAAACAAAAACCTCGACGGCGCCTATCGGCGCCGTCGAGGTTTTTTGTTTGATTCTGGCAAACATAAAGAAAAAGTCAAAAAATTCTATCCTGACAGATCTGGGGCCACGTGCCCGCCTGCCTCTGCCCTCTGGCTGCGTCACTGGTTCCGGTTGAGGCTGAACTTTGGAAGTCAGTTGGCTGAGAAATTTTTTTGTATCAAATTTTTAGCGTTTTTGTTGATTTTCAACTGTTTTTCTGACAATTTTGAAGTGTTTGAAAAGTAAAAAAATTAGGTGATTAAATATTCTTTCCAAGCTATTGCTGATTGTTGAATTCAAGTCAGCGGCTGAGTTTGAACTTAGCCGCTGACTTCCTCAGCCATCAGCCATCACCAGGCTGATGGCTGAGGAAAATTTTCAGGCCTCAACCGACCGAGGCTAAGGCTGTGGGAATATTTTTGACCCGGCTGACGGCTGAGGAAAATTTTCCCAACTCAGCCGGCTGAAGATGCTTTAAAGATCCAAACTCGAGGTACGTAAACGGGCCATAACAAAATAGTACGATATGTAAAAATGCCATGTTTTGGAGAAAAAGTGCCACGTTTTCTGACAATAAGGTTTCTTAGACAAATCAATGATTTACACCTGAAATTTTGAAGATTACCATTAGCTTGCTATTGATATGTCCTTGGAAACAAAGCGACCAATAAAACCAGGCATATCTGTGCAAACTAGGCAAATTTGAAAAAAAACGTGGCACTTTTTCACTAAAACGTGGCACTTTTTCGCCAGAACATGGCATTTTTCCGTTTTATCCAACCAAATAGATTTAGTCACTTTTATTCAAAATCAATAAATTAAAAATCATACACAAATAGAAAAAGTTCAGTTGTTTATCCGCAAACAATCAGCCTTCGGTTCATACTGCAGCACAATCCATCCTCTTTTTCATCTCCAAGTCATACTAAATTGTAAGTATTGTTGTACAGTTGACTCTAGATACAAGGGTCACAGAATTTTCTTTAATCAGCGCGCATGCACGTTTATTTTTCAAACCCCTAGACTCTGAAAAAGTTTTGATTGCTGAAATGCAAACTAAAAAGTAGAATCGGTAGAGCTCGTGCGAGTTAAGAAAATGTATTAGGCCCTGTTCACAATTGTGGACTGTAAATTCAACAATCCTCACTCGGAAATGACCACAACTTTTTTTTTCAATTTTCCATAATTTATTCTTTTGATGCCATTTTGTAGCTGAGATTCGGCATAGGGACGTTTAGCGGTTGGCGGGACAAATGTCCCAAAAACCACTAAAGTCACACCAAAACGCCAAGCTTTTGAATTTTCTAAATTCATTATTACTTTTAGGATGGTCGGGTGTTTTTCTTACTGTTTCGGCTCTCTTAAGTTTTTCACCCAAGTTTTTTTTGAGTCCTTTGATGGGTTTTTCGGTTCTTTTTCAAGGTTTTGGTTGCTTGAGTCAGTAGTCTGCTAAAAGTGGATGACTATTCCATATCCACATATCCACGATTTCAATATCCACAATGTTGACGATGGCTAATAAATCTTTCGCCTTGATATTCTGTGCTTTTACCAATATTTTTTGCGGCACATTTAAATTCGTCCTGACACTCCAAAACATAAACACGTTACCAAAGTATGAACACGCCGTAATTTATCCAACTTCAAAGCAATAACAACTCTCAACAATCGGTTAGACAACAAATATTTGTAAACTTTTGGTCTCTCATTGTTTCTTCGTTCTGCTCACAACATAAAAGTGGCTGTGCTGGTAGCGAATGATTGAAGTAGGACCTGGCACCAATGGAGTTCTCCGCTGAAACAATAACAATTATAGCAATCAATTATCAAACACATAAAAAACATGCATTTTCATAAACAGCAGAGAATTTCAAAAACCTAATTCTTTCATCTGGCTGGTAGACAATAAAGTTGCGCTTGTAAAGGCGTGCAACATCTGCCTTGGCAGTTTTTCCTGAAATACGAAGATTAAAAATTCAATTTTTTGGCTATTGTAATAGAAATAGCACTTAAAAAATGTAGGCGCTATAAACGTGGGTTGCAGTATAGAATACACCCCCACGGGGAGTGCTCGGATGGAGAGGATAATTTCATATTAGTGTTTCTCGATCCCGATATCATAAGAAAAACGCACGTTTTTTTGATTCTGAGAAAAAACAGTTTTCGAACCACATCGGGGGGGGGGGGGGGTATCATGGTTTAAAATCAAAATTTGAAAATTTAAATTGGCGCCTTTTGGATTTCAAAGGGATCAGGGCTGTATTGGGAGGGGAGGGTGGTACTTATTTCCAGTACCAAAATACTTAATTCTAGTACCAAAATTTTCATTTTTTTGAAGTTTTCTCTTTTTCTCCTCACTTTGTAGGTACACTTCTAAAATTTTTTTAACTATCGTGTAGCCCTAAATCTCAGCTACTCAACAAGGTATCTTTTTCAGTAAAAGAAACTAAAAAAGTTGGAGATTTAGGGGTCTGAATGGAGGAACTTGGTCGAAAAAGTTACTTCATACAAAGCTCAAAATCTTCATATCTTTGAAATCTTTTACATGAAATCGAAATCTAGTTAGAAAGCTGAGATTCAGGGCTAAAAGAAAAAATCTCCAACTTTACAAATAGTTTTTCTATGCATTTTAACTTTTGGTACTAGAAATAAGTATTTGGTACTAGATTTAAGCATTACCCGGAAAGGGAATAAAAGAGGGCCACTTTTTTGGCAAAACGTTAGAAATTTAAATTTTCATATTCTTCGACTGCCTCACCATGTTTTTCAACTGAGCCGAGGCAAAAAGAGACTCTATATGCGTTTTATGGTCAAGAGTTATTCTCGGAATCATGTCTAAGGTATGTGGGTGTGCGCATCTCAACTCCAAGCCCCCTGCGCCCCGAAGGGGGCTTGGGGGCTTGAAGTTGAGATGCGCACACACACATACCTGAGACACAAATCACTTGAAAATGACTCTGGATGCAGAAAAACATATGCATACCAGAGTTTATTTATGCGGTAGGCCCCAGTATTCAAAACTATGTTCAACATCTATCATTTTTACCTTCATTTGACTTGAAAAAGGCTAAAAATTGGCGATACCCTAAAAAGACCAACTACCCCCGAGGGTGGGTGACAAATTTTTTTGGTAAAATTTTACTTTTTTATTCAGAAAGTGTTAAGAAATGCTTCTCGGACCTTGTTGTGCAAAAAAATGAGTTCGAGAGGTGATTTTGGGTCACTTTTCAATTGAATTTCATTTCTGATCATTTTTACAAAATTTTGCAATTTTTCGGACCAGATAGTCAATCAGATTAGGCAGAATGATTGGATCGAAGCCAGAGGTAGAACTCATAAACTGCGGAAAATCAAAAAAACAATTTTTATTAGCAGGTGGGAGTAATTACCCCCAAGAGTTGGGGTAATTACCCTCGATTTTGGGGGTAACGGGTACATGTCAATTTTCCGCCGCCATAATTCAATTTCTGTTATTTTCACGTTTGGCTGGTATATTTAGTAGTGCCAATCTAAAATACATCTAGAATTTCGCTATTTCTTTATCGGATTTTTTGAAAAGTGACCCAAAATCACCTCTCGAACTCATTTGTTCTGCACAACAAGGTCTGAGAAGCATTTCTAAACACTTTCTGAATAAAAAAATTGAAAGTTTGTCAAAAAAAAATTGCCTCCCACCCCTCAGGCAAAGATGGTCTTTTTAGGGTTTTTTAGGGTCACTATGGGTGATTTATCACATTTTTCTTGCTGGAGCTGGGCAAAAATAGTCTCTAAATGCATTTTTGATCAAGAGTCTTTATCGGAATCATGTCTGAGGTAAGTGAGTGCGCGCATCTCTAACTCTCAAGCCCCTGCGCCCCCGAAGGGGGCGCAGGGGCTTGGGGGCTTGGGGTTGAGATGCGCACACCCACATACCTTAGACACAAATCACTCGAAAGAGACTCTGGATGCATAAAAACCAGTTGCTTCTGTTACCAGTTTCTCTACCAGTTCTTTCAGTTGCTTCTGGCCTTTCTGAGCTTGGATTCTAAGCGACCTAAGCTATTTTCAGACTATTAAATTTGATTTCCCGCAAAATTTTGACCTAAAACTTACTCCCTGCTTGCAATTATTTAATTTGGACGTCAAATTTTTGACGTCAAAAACGTAATTTTGACGTAAATTATAGACGTCTACAGCAAAGTGACAAGTTATATAAGGTTATAAGCCAATATAAAGTTTATAAGCCGTCGAAAACGAGTCCCTATCAGTGAACTTTGAAAATAAGTTCCGAAAGTTCAACGAAAAGATGAAATACCTGGCTTGTCAAATAGGTGTTGTGTTAAAGAGAGTTAGAAAATCTTTAATATTGTTTAAATATGTGCTCCTAAGCCTGCCTACCGTATTTACTGTATTAAGTCCCCATGGGGAGTTATTTTCAACCTCTAAAAAATCTAAAAATTTCGAAGTCGATTTTGAGATTTTTGGGTGCTCAACCAAAATCTGAAAAGTGTAATCAGGTAAACTCGCGGCAACTAAGAAAACGCAAAATACAGATTTGCGAAATGTTCGCTCTAGGCTGAGATATAAGGTCCGTAGGGTGGGGACTTATTAGAGGGTGGGGAGTTAATACAGTAAATACGGTAATTCTCTGCTACGAAATTTCCTAAAAAATATATAGACAACTAAAGTTTAGTTATTCGACCTCGACCTGCCTATGTGAGCACTTTTTGTAGATCGACTTCGACCACCACCTCGACGTGCAATTCTGAGCAATAAACTCCATCTGACTGGAATTCTGATCTGCTCAATCGATTTTTCTCGCAAAAATTTGAGCGCTTCTTAGTAAACCCCCCAAAAACAGTTTTGCCGCAAAAACAAAAGGGAATGCAGAATTACAACTATAAAAATTTGCACAAAAAAAACCAATTTGCTCCGAAAAAGTCTTTTTGCTCCAGAAAAAAAGTCTTTTTGCTCCAGAAAAAAGCTTTGTCCCTTTCGGTTGGTATAATATGCTTATAATCAAACATTAAAATATATTTAAAAAATTGGGATCGAATAATTGTCGCATGCTGGCAAGCAAGATCCAGAAGCAGGTAAGTATTATTATCACGAAATACCGGAGCACTATACTATTGATAAAAAGTATGGATGGCACAAAAAGGGCGGATGGAAAAAGTGCCTTGGGCGCATGTTTTCAGTTAATCCGAGACAAGGCGAAAGAGAACGCTTTTATTGCACATTGGCGTATAAATGTTGTCCTTAATAAAAAAAAAGACAATTTTTCGTATCTTTTGTTTGAAAATATGAACGACCATCGATTAGCGACCATTTTGATTACCGACCCTCGATTGACGACCTCTTTTGACTTGAAATTTTCAACTATTCACAAAATAGTTGGGCAATTTTTGACGGGAATTTTTTTCGGAAAGTTACTTTTAGCACCAAAATCTCATCCTTAAACCGCATCAATTGAAATCAGGTCCAAAAAATTCCATAGATCTGAGAAATCCTTTAAAGTAGGTAATTAGTCCAAATTTTCTGTTTGATCCAGTTAAAACACCAATATCTTAGCTACATAAAGTTTTACGAACCTAATCTCAACGTAATTGGAATCGCGAAGAGATTTTAGTATTTCGGGTAACTTTGCGAAAACTTTTATTCTCAAAATGGTTGATATTTAACCAAAATTTGAAACATTTTTGAAGTTAGGGGTAGCTAATCGCGAGGGTCGCTAATCAAAATGGTCGCTAATCGATATTTCACCGAAAATACGTACAACAAGGGCCGTTTGTATTTACGCCATTTTTCCCTATAAAAATTTGAGATAAAAACCGGGATTACCGGGATTTTGCAGAAAACGCATTTTGACCCACTTTTCAAGTAAAAGTCCTGACTGAAAATTTTAGGCCTATATGCTACTTTTTATTCCTCTATCGACTGGCTCTTTTACTTTTTGCTTTTCATACAGGGTTTGTAATGAAACATTTTGAATAAAGAACATTTGGGTAAAAAAAATATTTTATTGCATTTTATCCAGTGCTTACTGCTATTTTGGAGCGAAAAAAAAAGATTTTGACTGAAAACTTCAAAAATAAAAAAAATTTCGGGTCCCAAAAAAGGACAAATCTTTTTAAAAAAGAACGATCACGAACCCTGTTTTCATACGAAAAAATTCGACCTCTGACCTTGAATCCTGGTACTGACGAAAACGAGATCCCGGTTTGTCAGTACCGGGATTCAGGGTCGGAGGTCGAAATTTTTCGTATGAAAAGCAAAAAGTAAAAGAGCCAGTCGATAGAGGAATAAAAAGTAGCATAAAGGCCTAAAATTTTCACTCAGCAGTTTTACTTAAAAAGTGGGTCAAAAATGCGTTTCTGCAAAATCCCGGCATCCCGGTTTCTATCCCTACTAGTAGTTACTAGTTACTTTACTCGCAGTAACTTATTATAGGTAAAATGAAATTTTAATTTTAGATGCAAATAAAACAATAATCCTCGAAAACATTTTCCGCATTTCCGGCTGTACCCCGCCAATTCAAAAACTTGAAATCGCCATTGTCGTCAACGGCGATGGTCCTTTAATCAAAAAGCGGGAAATTTTCCGATTTTGCGCCTTCGATGAAAAATCGGAATCGGAAAATCAGTTCAATAAAAAGGTTCACTGCCAAGTTTCGATGTGTGTAGCACTTTTTACAGCTGCCTCCATACTAGAACAAATTCCGCAGATATAATCGCCAGTTAGCTCGATATCGAAATTTTATTTGCGCAATAAGGTCACAACGTATATTTCACACACTCGCACCAAACAAATAAGATAAGAAGATTTTACACGTGAGCAGGATTTCATGTCTAGAAGCATATGCCATCGATAATCATCTTGTAAATGTTTAGATCCGCTCCTTATCACCGACCTTGTTGACCAGAGCCTCCGATTGCTCAAGCTTAGTCATTTGCTTGACGGCATCTTCCTACAAAAAATATAATCTGCTTAGCTAAAAATCTACGACACATAAAAAATCACCTGCACCGACTTGAGACCATAGGTTTGAGAGAGCTGAAGATTTCTTGCGACTGCCACACCCACAGAATCTTTTAGGTAAACTTCGCAACGCTTCGTAACATTTGGAACACGGAATTTGGACGCTAGCTTGAGCAAAGATTCGACTTTATCCTCTGAATGAAATTTGTTAAATGGTTGTCAGTATTCAAAGCAAAAACCTGTTATTTCGCATTTGCCACTAATCTGGTAGATCACAATTAGCAGGTGGAACATGTCGGCATGGCTGACATCCTCAATCCCAACTTCAGCCACGTCATCAGAAAGAAGTTCTTCAAAATGTTGCGAATGGGCGGAGAGCAACTAAATGTCAAATGTTATCGCCATAGTTAATCATAAAACATCAGCCCAACCTTCTTGTTCGCGTGTATCAATCTCCCTTGAACCAGGAGACAGCAATCCGATGGAATATTTGACCAAGAAGCAAAACAGTCGGCTTCCTCATCATTGGTACTAAAAATTTAAATAAGTACTTCTCAACAACATCAAGACTGAAGCTGACCATGGAATCAGAGACGTGTCAGCGTCACCATCAACAGCCACATGGAGACCATAGGTTTGAGAGAGCTGCAGCTTCTTCGAGATTGCCACACCCACAGAATTTTTCAGGTGCACTTCGCAACGCTTCGTAACGGATGGGACACGAAATTTGGAAGCTAGTTTGAGCAAAGATTCGACTTTATCCTCTGAATAAATTTGTTCAATGGTTGTCAGTATTCAAAGCAAAAAACCTGTTATTTCGCATTTGCCACTAATCTGGTAGATCACAATTAGCAGATGGAACATGTCGGCATGGCTGACATCCTCAATCCCAACTTCGGCCACGTTATCAGAAAGAAGTTCTTCAAAATATCGTGAATGGGCGGAAAGCAACTAAACGTCAAATTTTATTGCCAAACTTCATCATAATAATCTGTCGAACCTTTTTGTTCACGCGCACCAACCCATCATCAACCAGAAGACTGCAATCCGATTGAATTTTCGACCAGGCAGCAAAGAAGTCAAGATCCTCATCATTGGTACTGAAAATTTGAATAACTACTTCTCAATAGCACCAAGACTAAAGCTGACCATGGAATCAAAGACGTGTCAGCATCGCCATCAACAACCACATCCAATTTTATGTTTCTCTTGTGCTCCTTGTGCGTCTTTTCTTAAGTCGCCTTCACTATTAAACCAAAGACAAATAAGTGAAAACAAAATATACCGACCTCGTTCAACCAAATACTCCTCCAAAACTTTGCGCATACGTTCTTCAAAGTTTTGCGACATTTCTGCAATTTTAGCATCGATTTTAGCATCGATTTCTACAATTTTAGCATCGAACATCTTAGACAGGTCATCTTAACTGGTCAACGAAACTAACTGAAAATGCAAAAACACAAGAGAATATGTAACCTTTAGTTGTGTTCATCACGGTCGTAAAAGAAGGGCGGCGATTAATCTGACGACCACTGGGATGCACCGAAACGTCCTAAAAAATCTCAAATTGAAGCTTAAATAAAATTGAAAATCTTTTTTACAAAATGTAACCAATTTTATATGTCGTTGCACACGACGAATCACAAATTTAGAAAATTTTGATGATATTAAAGCAAGAGCTGTGCAATGTTTGTAAGCTATGAAGCCAGCAATATCATCTATTACCTCTGATGGCAAGTTAGAAGAATATCGGTGAGTGAAGCTTCGAATAATAAAAATTAAGTGGGTCAGGCCATCACGCAGCCAATAAGCCAGCATCTCAGCATACGTTGCTGTTGGACGTTGGTAATTTTATCAGAGAAATATGCTGAAAATTTAGATGTATGAAACACTGGTCGGATTTCGATAAGTGATCAAAGAAATCTTTGATATTTCCCAGTTATGCTCCGAGTAAATTCTGTGAGAGCGGGAATAATTTTCAGCGAATTTTGCATTGAGCCAAAAATAGTTTAGAGGGAATTTCAAAAAATAATTAGTGCATCAAACCCTTAAATGGGCCTACATTTCACGGCCTGGATCCATTCGGATCTCGAAAATTTTGGGAAACATCCCGGCGTGAATCAGGCCCAGCCCGGACCTAGCCTGTAAATATGGCCCGAAGTGCTTATCACAAACGGTATCCAAAGTTCAACGAAGAACCGCGTTAAATTAATTCTTTTTGCTACTTTACACGCGAGTTCGCGAAAAAAAACACTTACAATTTTGTCATCCTTTTCAGGACTCCTTTGCGGCAGCAGAGTGTATGCTAACATCTTTGACTTCAACCATGGAATTTCACAAATAGCCCCTGAAGATGAAACTTGTGAACGTAGTTCTTGCAGTAAAATATTTAGTCACCAATACGAACTGACACCAAGCTACTACATTATCTCTCACACAGAGCATGGTCGTGATATCCCACCCAGGGAACAGATTGAACCCAACAAATTCGACAGGGACATTCCCTAACTGCAGCACGAGGAAAATAGAAGTAAATGAAAGGAGATGAGAGTCTGAACAAGCAAATAAATCACGCGATTTTACATAGGAGAGCTTACAAAACTTGACAAAACCATCAGTACCGAGAAACCTCACGCAAGGAAAGATTGTTGCACTTCTAAAAACACGTGTTAAACCAAATTTACAAATTTATTCAGCACTTACACTACGAAGAGCACAAAGAGATCAATCAAAAGGAGCCAGTTGATCATTCTCAATTATACAAACTGAATAAGAAAAAAAATGAAAACAATCAGCTTTTTATGGTCTATAACAGAAATGGAGCAGAACAACGAGTCAGCTTTTTAAAAGACAATGGTTTTTGCGCGCAGCGGCATGTGCAAAATTTAAATTGGCGGGGGACACTTCTCTTTGGTCTCTCACTGTACACTTTGGGTAGTTCAAAATAACTGCAAAGAGTAAAGTTTGAGACAAAAGAGAAGTGTCCCCCGCCAATTCAAATTTTGCAAATGACGCTGCGCGCAAAAACCATGTTCCTTTAAAATATATAAGCCTACAAAAAGGCACTTCATAGGGGATTGAGTTTAAATCGCATTTTTTGGATTTTCGTTAACTGAATTTTGACTTTTTGGCCTAAGATGACCGAGGTAAGCCACTTGGAGACAGTACCTGGATGGCTGGATTATTCATATTTTAACCCTTTTTGGTCAGTGGAGCTCGGTAAAATAAGATTCTATATAGCAATTCATGATCATGAGTCTTTCTCGGAATCATGTCTAAGTTAAGTCTGTGCGCGCATCTCAACCCATCAAGCCCCCTTCGGCCACCTTCGGGGCCGAAGGGGGCGCAGGGGGGCGCAGGGGCTTGATGGGTAAGAGATGCATTACAGAGTGGTTCCAGAAGGCAAAAAGCAAAACTTGAGTCAAGACATTTTTTGGCTAAGACTAATTTCACCCGCCGAATTACTGATTTACCACACCAAACTAATTTTGGCTGTAACTATTTTCACACCCCCCCCCCCCCCCCAAATTACTCATTTACCCCGCCAAATTTGAATTTTGAGCAAAATACTGATTTACTCCGCCAAATTAATTTTTTACCCGCCAAATTTAAATTTACCTCAAAAATTCGAATTTTCAGTCAAATATTGCAGTGAATTTTGCGGAAATATGAATTTTATACTCAAAAATAACTTGGATCGCCCAGAATCCCACCCCGGAATGGCCAGAAGCCCTGAAAGTTGGTTTTTTGGGGGTTTACTAAAGAGGGAGGGGTAAACTTTTTGCGAAAATTCGATTGAGTGGATCAGAATTCCAGTCCGATGGGCATAATCGCTCAGAATTCTACCCTAAACCATTCTGAACCATCTTAAACCATCCTAAGCACGGATTTAAGAGATTTAGATACTGGTTTAGATGGTTTACGGTGGTTTAAGATGGTTGAGAATGGTTCAGTGTAAAATTTTGAGCGATTTAGCCCATTTGACTGGAATTCTGATCCACTCAATCGAATTTTCGCAAAAAGTTTACCCCTCCCCTCTTTAGTAAACCTCCAAAAAACCAACTTTCAGGGGCTTCTGGCCATTCCGGGGTGGGATTCTGGGCGATCCAAGTTATTTTTGAGTATAAAATTCATATTCCCGCAAAATTCACTGCAATATTTGACTAAAAATTCGAATTTTTTGGGGTAAATTCAAATTTGGCGGGGTAAATCAGTAATTTGGCGGGTGAAAACAATTTGAGCCATTAATTTTTTACCCCGCCAAATACGAATTTTGACGAAAATACTCGTTCACCCCGCCAAATTACTGATTTACCCCGTCAAATTTAAATTTTCGGTGAAATAACTTTACTACAGTTACTGCAGTAAATTTTGCGGGAATCCGAATTTTGCAGTCAAAAATGACTTGGATCGCTCAGAATCCCACCTCAGAGTGGCCAGAAGCACCTGAAAGTTGGTTTTTTGGGGGTTTACTATAGGGGAGTGAACTTTTTGCAAAAATTCGATTGGGCGGATCAGAATTTCAGTCCGATGTGCTTAATCTCTTAGAATTTCACCATGAACCATTTTCAACCATCTTAAACTGCCCAAAGCACTGATTTAGGGTAGTTAGATACTGGTTTAGGGCAGTTGGGATGGTTTAGAGTTGTTCGAGATGGTTGAGAATGGTTCAGCGTGAAATTCTGAAGCTCCATTTATATTCCGCGGGACACGGGACAGCTTAAAGGGCCATTGCCGTCCCCGACAACGGTTGTCCCGCGCCAATTCAAATTTTTTTTCTGAATCATTGAAATTCTGTACGAATTTTTCAACTTGGTTTGTAACAAAACTATACCTAAAATTAAATTCTGAGCCTTGTTTTGTTAGAAACCAAGTTGAAAAATCCGGACAGAAGTTGAATGATTAGGCACGAAAATTTAAATTGGCGGGGGACAGTTCAAAACAGGTGGCAATGGCCCTTTAAGAACTGTTTTCGATACTGATAAAAACAGTTAAAAATTTTCAAATTTGCTTTGTTTTTTTAACCCAAATATCGTTTTTTTCGAAACGGACGACCACTCGTTTTGTAGAGCTTTACAAACTCTACAAAATGAGTGGTCGTCCGTTTCGAAAATAAACAATATTGGGGTTAAAAAGCAAAGCAAATTTGAAAAACGTTAACTGTAGGGTGCCCGTTTAATAGAGGTTATACGGTATGTTGTAGAGCGTGGTCTGTTTCCTTGTGGATCTATTAAAGTAGTGAAATATCATGGCTGGGAGCCGAGATAGGGACAAAGCTTTTTTTTGCTGCAAAAAGACTTTTTTTTGCTGCAAAAATTAGTTGATGCAAAAAGTCTTTTTTTTGCTGCAAAAATTCTTTTTTTCGCTGCAAAAAGACTTTTTTTTGCTGCAAATCGGCTTTTTTTTGCTGCAAATCGGCTTTTTCTGGTCCAAACTATTTTAGCTGTAATTTTGGCGTGCGGTCGATTGGTCCACGGTCAATTGCTCCACGGTCAATTGGTCCACAGGTCAATTGGTCCACAAATTATTTTCAAATTAAATTCTTTTTGTCTTGTGAAGAACTTCTATTACTTTAACAGTTTTTCGATAATTCAGCCTTAACCCTACTGGTTAATCCACGCACCAACCAAACCAGGTGGTCGTCCACCTGGAGCAAATTTTTTTTTCACGTTTTCATGTTCCAAAACCCGCTCCCTGGACTGATGCGGATATGCTGAAGATGGTTTGATAGTGGTAAAATGCCATTTTCTCGAGTATTTTTTGAGTTTTGGTGAAATAGAGTTTTGGTAAAATCAATTATCCCCAATACTCAAAAAATATTCCAGAAACCCATATTTCACTATTATCAAACCATTTTCAGCTTGCCCGTATTAGTCCAGAAAAACAATTTTGCAACATAAAACGTGAAAAAAATCGATCCAAGTGGACGACCACTTGGTTTAGTCGGTGCATAGATTATCCATGAAAACTGAGGTTGGATCATAGAAAAACATTGTAAACTTTGAAATTTCTTTACCAGTCGACAATATTACTACCCGGTACCAGTACACTGCCTGAGTTTTCCAACCTGGGTACGACCACCTGGGCACAACAAAACCAAGTGGTCGTCCACTTGGATCAAACTTTTTATGGTCTAATAAACAACCTGGGTACCACCTAGAAACAACCACCACCCAAGCACTGCTACCTAGGCACTTCTACTCCTGAATACCGGTACCTGGTCAATGCCTTGGTACTAGTACCGTACTACTACCTTAACACCAGTTCAGCTTTCAGGGTCATTCCAGCAATTTTAACGAAACTATAAATTACCCCACAAAATGGAATTTTACTATTATCAAACCCTCTTTAGAATGCTCGAATTAGTGTAAAAAACAGGTAATAGAACCGTGGAGCAATTGACCGTGGACCAATCGACCGCACGCCAAAATTACAGCTAAAATAGTTTGGACCAGAAAAAGCCGATTTGCAGCAAAAAAAAGTTTTTTTGCAGCAAAAAAAAGTCTTTTTGCAGCGAAAAAAAGTCTTTTTGCAGCAAAAAAAAGCTTTGTCCCCGAGATAGAGACAAAAACGTGTTTGAAAAATTGTCCCGTGTCCCGCGGGAGTATAAATGGAGCTTGAGCAGTTAAGCCCATCGAACTGGAATTCTGATCCGCCCAATTGAATTTTCGCAAAAAGTATACCCCCCCCCCCTCCTTAAATCAATCCCGAAAGAAACAACTTTCAGTGGCTCCTGGCCGCTCTGCAGTGGGATTTTGAGCGATCCAAGTTATTTTTGACTACAAAATTCGGATTCCTCGCAATTTATTGGAGTATTTCACTAAAAATTCCAATTTGACGGGGTAAATGAATAATTTGGCGGGGTAAATCATTAATTTGGCGGGGTAAAACAATTTGAGCTATTTTTTTTTCAACATGCTCGTCCGCGCCTTAAAACATGTGTTCTACGTGTTTTAAGTGTTAAACCAACCAACTGGAACACAGTTAATGAGGAGTTTACTTCTAATGATAAATGAGGGGTTTAATTCTAACGGAAATAAAACAGCATAGGACACTGACAAGTGTGATAAAGAAATTTTACAATTGACAGCTTTTCGGTCAATTGCTGTCAATTGACCCTGTTTTATTTGGGCTGAAGTACACTATTTGAGGAAGCCCAAAAGTGCGTTTTTTTGGGTGCAAAGCTACGTCTTCATACTGCGACTCCCCCTCCGACTGCTCGGGAGTATGTGAACACCTCCGCATCCGACGACGATTTCGTGCAACTGTTCATATACTGCGACTGCGACTCCGACACCATTGTGAACACTCTGCGACTCCGACTCCGTTTTCGGTCCTGTGTTCACAATCATACCTGCAACGCTGGCGGTGGCGCCGGCGGCGTCTTTGGAAAAGCTGCTGGCGGCGGCGGAGATTTCAAGGCAGCCGGCGCCACCGCCAGCCGATAAAAGTTATTTTCACTACTAGAAGTTAATGAAGATTTTTTTAAAGGGGGACTTTATATACGCATCGCCGTAGGTCACAGGTTCGACTACCACTGGGCGCAAAACCTGTTTTTTCTCTTTTTATTTACAAGTTTAGTGTCAAAATGTAGGCAAGCTTCTAAGCTTTTATTTAGGCTATCATACAAATAAAAAGTTAATATAAATTTAGAGCTAAAATTTAAAAAACATTGACCCATGTCAGATTCGATGTCATCCTCAATAGGACTATCTCAGAACTATTCGGTAGTATACTGAAACTGACGTTTTTTCGCAATTTGAATTTACATACTCATTTGCAACCTCACACTCAAAATGTAGCTCTGTTTCTTGCTTTTATTTTCAGCATACGGTTGCATAGAATCATGTAAATTGAAATCGAAAAAAATGTCAGTTTCTAAATAGTACTGAAATCCTGGTACTTCTTTAGTTTACATCACACCTCATTTTTTTCGATTTTCTTGCAAATTTTTTTATTCCTTTACTCGCAAACATACATATAAACAATTTGAGACCACAAACTGAACATAACATCAGGACCAGAGAATTTTTTTCGCCAAACAAAATCTGATACATAAGAGCAAAATACTGATCGATGAGTCCCGAATTCTTGTTTGTGTCTTCGTTTGAACTTTTGCCATGTAGATTCGATCGTCTGAGTATGCGCACCGGTGTTTGGATCAGCGAAATTGACGCTGTAATTCACTGGAAACCTGATAATTAGGAATCAAAAACGACAAAAAGGCAAAACCTGCAAAGTGTTGAAATTCCTCAGGAAGTCGTTCAATCAGAGATTCTCCAGTTCGATTGTTGATGTATGCATGTGGCATATGTGCTGTTCGCAAATCTCTCTGAGGAAGTTCTTGTGGTCCACTATCGTCGGTGCGGATATTGTAGTTCCATCAGACCTCTGCATCTCATGCGTCAGTTGTTCATGCAAATGAAAATGAACGAGCAAACAAAAAATTACAAACAAAATTTGCAAGAAAATCGGAAAATTTGAGGTGTGATGTAAACTAAAGAAGTACCGAAATCCTACCTACAAATAAAAAAATTGGTAAAGGCTCAGACTATATAAATTACAGTACGCATCATTTTGGGCGGGTTTCTTTAATTCCGGTGATCATTTGCAAAAAATCGTAAAATTAAGACAGTTGTGGCAGCGAGGCCATGCTAAAAATGCTTGCAATTGATTGCTCGATGAATTTTGGCCTTTAAGTCAAAAACTAACTGAAAAAAAGAATTAAAACACCACCAGAGAGACTTAAACTTTCGACAATAAGCGATGTGTATATAAAGTGGTTCCCTTTAAGTTTCATGGATGACGAAAAAACACTCTGTTAGTTTCAGCACAACATACTCATTTTCTTGCAATAACAGCACCACATATCAGCAACACACCTCACTCAGCACTTAGTTTTCGGGCATATATAATATCTATCGATCACAAGAGATTGACCATGTTAATCCGCCTTAAGGGGAAAACAGACAAAATTTGGCACTATAGAATGCCACCGGCGCTGGCGGCGGCGGCAATCTTCTGGCTTCTCAGCGCCGGCGGTGGCGGCGCCGCCGGCGCTGGCGCCGTCTTTGAAAAAGCCCGGCGGCGCAGTCAGGCGCCGGCGGCGAACATTTTGAGCGCCGGCCCTGGCTGCGGCGCTGCAGTTTTTGGCGGCGCTGTAGGTATGTTCACATAAATTTGTATAAATTTTCATTTTTAAAATGAATAAACAAAATGTTATATGCCGTTTGGTAGCTCTGTTTCTCCTCTTTCGAATGATACAACACATTTTATTTTCACAACAATTTTCAGAAAAAAACAATGAAACTTTCACACTCTCGAATCACACTCTCGAAACCTAGGTTGTCCTTATTCTCGACATGGGGTCCGGCTGAACAAGTTAAGTACTGCCTGAAAATTTCATGACAAAACCTGATATTTAATATACACTTAATCACTCAAGGCACTGTTCTAGGCATGATATAATTATTTGGACGGTACTTTTTTTTGCCCCCAAATTACTTTTTTCTGCTCCTAAATTTGAAATCCCCCTAATTACTCTTTTTTGCCCTCAAATTACTTTTTTCTGCCCCCAAATTTTCAAAAAAATGCCCCAAATTTTTGTTCAGTGGGTATAGGGCTAATTCAGTGTCCCTACTCAACTTTTCTCATTGTTTTATGGTTTCATGTGTTTTAAGCATCTTGTTGTCTGCTAGTCTCACAAAATTGACCATTAGTGAGATATTTTGGTTAGTCATTTTCAACTATTTATAGCCCTTATTTTTTCTTGTTTTCAGCCTATATTTGACTTCTGGTGGTTGTTTTTTTTACTTTTCAGTTTTTTTAATTATCATTATTCATTATCTTAATGACAATAATTCCTAGCTCTGAACCACAGATTTTTAAGAATCTGCACGTGTGATGGTCACTTAGTACTTTTTTGTTTTTAGTAGTTTTAGTTACCACACATACCACGATTACTGACCAAACTGAGCGAACTGTCGTCCATGACCTGAAATACTGATCGATAAAAGACAGCGAAAGAGAAATTCCGCGATCAGAATAAAATGCCTTGACATTGCTACCACATACAGCTTGACAAAGTCAATAGTTATCGCATTGACGAAAAAATTCTGAATTGACGTTACGTGCGCTGACGACTTTTTCAAGGTGTATGCGAATTGTGTCAAAAATAAAAATTTACCTGATCAGGCAATCTAAAATCACATATACAAGCTTCTGAAAACAACATCTAAAAGCTAAAAAATAAAGACTAAGCCAACCGATGCGAGAATCCTTTGATTGTTGGACAACTTTAACATTGATCTTGAGCTCTTCTCACTGTAATCTTTGAAATTTACCTGAAAAACCACCATGAAAAGTAAAAAAATCAACCACCAGAAGTCAAATATAGGCTAAAAACGAGAAAAAATAAGGGCTATAAATAGTTGAAAATGACTAACCAAAATACCTCACTAATGGTCAATTTTGTGAGACTAGCAGACAACAAGATGCTTAAAACACATGAAAACCATAAAACAATGAGAAAAGTTGAGTAGGGGACACTGAATTAGCCCTATACCCACTGAACAAAAATTTGGGGGCATTTTTTTGAAAATTTGGGGCAGAAAAAAGTAATTTGGGGCAAAAAAGAGTAATTAGGGGATTTCAAATTTGGGAGCAGAAAAAAGTAATTTGGGAGCAGAAAAAAGTACCGTCCATAATTATTTATTCAATCTGAATGATTTCCTTAATTTTAAGGTCGACTACCTGGTACTTATGCATTTCCGTGGCGAAAGTTAAAATAAAAACTTAAAAACTTGCGTAAAACAATTACTAAGGAGATGTTCAAACATTTTTTTCAAATTATTTCAAAATGCAACACCGCTCCAACACTCGCCTTCCCCTCAGGGGGTGCATAAGTGCCGACTACCTTAAAGTGGGTACTGTTTTTTCATAAATAATCCAGGGTATTGAGATTTTAGTTAGTCAAAACAGGATTTTGGTTTCAACAAACTATTATCAGCACACAATTCTGGGTTGAATAGCATGGTTCAGGGCTGTACCGGATATGGAAAAATATCGGATCGGATATCGGATACCGGATATGGAAAAATATCGGATCGGATATCGGATAACGGATATGAAAAAGTGCCGGATATCGGTTATCGGATATCGGATATTTTTGATGAATTTTGAAAAAAAAATTGAAAATTTTTCTAAATTTCAAAAAAGTTTTAAAAAAAATTTTCCGAAAATTGGCCATTTTTCGGATATCGGATACCGGATATCGGATGTCGGATATCGGATATCCGGTACAGCCCTGGCATGGTTTATTCGTTCCTGAGAAATAATAAAAATTTTGTGAACAAATTGACCGCAAAATATGTATAAT
Source organism: Ditylenchus dipsaci (assembly GCA_004194705.1). Classification (NCBI taxonomy): domain Eukaryota; kingdom Metazoa; phylum Nematoda; class Chromadorea; order Rhabditida; family Anguinidae; genus Ditylenchus; species Ditylenchus dipsaci. The sequence goes on along the minus strand of SADC01000898.1, from coordinate 17,785 downwards.
AATTGATATTTCTAGTGAAAAATGCTGCGAAGAAGGCATGTGAAGCAAAAGAATATTTGCAGCAAAAAAAGTATTTTAGCAGCAAGGAAAAGCAAGGAAAGGAAAATACACATTGGCGTTGTGTTTTTTATTTTTTTCGTTAATTATTGAAATTTTTAACGCTTATTTTCGATTTTTTTACATTTTTCTGAAATCTTTTTGATTGATATGGTCTTTTTATATTATGAAAAGATTATGACCGGTAAAACGTGGCACTTTTTCACTGAAACGTGGCACTTTTTCGCCAGAACATGGCATTTTTCCGTTTTATCCAACCAAATAGATTTAGTCACTTTTATTCAAAATCAATAAATTAAAAATCATACACAAATAAAAAAAGTTTAGTTGTTTATCCGCAAACAATCAGCCTTCGGTTCATACTGCAGCACAATCCATCCTCTTTTTCATCTCCAAGTCGTACTAAATTGTAAGTATTGTTGTACAGTTGACTCTAGATACAAGGGTCACAGAATTTTCTTTAATCAGCGCGCATGCACGTTTATTTTTCAAACCCTAGACTGTAAAAAATTTTGAGTGCTGAAATGCAAACTAAAAAGTAGAATCGGTAGAGCTCGTGCGAGTTAAGAAAATGCATTAGGCCCTGTTCACAATGGTGGACTGTAAATTCAACAATCCTCACTCGGAAATGGCTATAAATTTTCCAAAATTTATTCTTTTGATGCCATTTTGTAGCTGAGATTTAGAGCTACCAGATACCGTAAATCCTCTAATAGAGCCCCCCCCCCCTAGATTTTTGACTAGAGTTTCAGAGTTAGCACCATTTTTGATTGACAATTTCAAGATTTTTCAGGGATTGAAAAATAAAGCCCCGGGGGCTCTATTAGAGGATTTACGGTAGTTATTAACAGTGTTTTCAAAAGTCATAGGCATAATTACAGTCCAAATTCTAGTATAATTACGCCTATGACTTTGACACTATGTCTATGACTTTTGAAAACACTGTTAATAACTCATCTGGTAGCTCTAAATCTCAGCTACAAAATGGCATCAAAAGACTAAATTTTGAAAAATTTATGGCCATTTCCGAGTCAGGTTTGTCGAATTCACAGTCCACCATTGAAATTTATCGAAAAGCATCGAAAATACAGATTTTATTTAATATTTTTCTTGTTCAAATGTAGCCGAGGTAGCAGAATGTAGGGTTTTCGTTTGTTGACTTTTGTTAGGATCAAGAGGTTGAATAATTCAAGCGCCCCTCTAATTTAAACCCCTCGAAGATGGGGTTAAAAAATTTAAGCATCTTTGATTGCTTATCCCCCCAAGAGAGGGGTTGAAAAATTTGAGCCCGGGCTTAAAGGGGTATGCCCATCGCCAATGGGAATATTTTTGAAAGGCGGGTATTAGCAAAATTCGAACGAGAATTAGTTTGACAAAATTAAGGAAAAGTCGAGGAAAAATTGTACCTCCAGTGGGAATCGAACTGACGACCGACTTTTGCAGTCTGCCGCCGCTATGCCACTAGGCCAAACATGCCATTTGACAGTGAATTGCTTATGAATTAGTTATTTTTTCGTTTGCTATCCCCCGTAGGTACTCGTGATTTATTTCAAAATCATTCTTTTTTTGAATTGACCTGCTACCCGCCTTTCAAAATATTCCATCGGCGGCGAGCATGCCATTTTAAGTTAGAGTAAATACGGTAAAAAGACTTCTCAGAGTGTGATTTGACACCCACCGACACCCACGATAAAAAGCGTTATAAATTTCATCACTTTTCATTAGGCTTGATCGCCCGGGATAATAATCCGAAACGTGATTCGTGTTTTATAGCACAGAATCATGTTTCTTTCATGGCGATCTTCTTTCAATCGAAGCGAAAATCTCTCCTCTATCTTTTGACATAATAGGAGTCAATGCAACTCAGATAGGAGAAATATATAATCGAGGTTGAATGAATGCTGTGAAAACCGGGATCAAGCCTACTTTTCATCGCTTTCGGATTTTGACAAAAAAAAGCCAAGAATTTTATCCTTTTTTAGTTTTTTTGGACGCTTTTGACATCCATGGGGAAATATAGTGTCGGCACACCAAAATCACCCCTTTACCTACCGCGCCATCAAGTTTGGGGAAAGTCACCGACTGCCCATTTTAAAAGGCCATCTGGCTGTCAGAAATTTGAATGTACCTTCGTTTTTAAACAATACCACTTGTAGAATAAATGAGAATAGATAGATATCATAAAAACCATAAAGGCGATGGTCGTATACTGAAAATTATATTGTTTAGTGAAAAAGTTAAATACAGTCGACGCTCCCAATAAGATACACCCAAAAGTTCGTTCCCGTCTAGGGTCCGACACTTTTTTAGCCCTATTTTTTCAAATTTTTTCCATTTCTGTTTTGACAGTATGGTCGCAAATATCGCAAGGATTCCGATTTTGCCGATCATTTTTGCAGAAAAAATGATTTTGACATTTATAAAGCAAAAACTCCCATTAACATACACCGAAATCCAAAATAGGTGTATGTTAATGGAGTTTTTGCTTTTTAAATGTCAAAATCATTGTTTTCTGCAAAAATGATCGGCAAAATCGGAATCCTTGCGATATTTGCGACCAGACTGTCGAAACAGAAATGGGAAAAAATTGAAAAAATGGGGCTAAAAAAAGTGTCGGACCCTAGGCGGGAACGAACTTTTGGGGTGTATGTTATTGGGAGCGTCGACTGTAAAAAAATATTTAGTAACCTTTCTTTTTTGGCGCATGCCTCTTAAAACACTGTTATATATTTCATCTTGTGGATCATAGTCATCAAAAGGTCCAAATCCAGCTATTTGTTTCCATGTGTATTTTGGAAATAAAGTTTTCTGAGTAGATTTAGGGCGAATCGCAAAAACTTGAATAATGGGACTGATGGAGAGCAGCTTAGGAAGCCCAGCAACATCTGCTTTGGCAGTTTTTCCTGCAACACGAAGATTAAAAATTCAATTTTTTGGCTATTGTAAAAGAAATAACAATAAAAAATGTAGGCGCTATAAACGTGGGTTTCAGTATAGAATCCACCCCACGTAGAGTGCTCGGATGGAGAGGAAAACTTCATATTCGTGTTTCTCGATCCCGATTTCATAAGAAAAACGCGCGTTTTTTTGAATCTGAGAAAAAACAATTTTCGAACCACAGGGGTATGATGGTTTTTTAGTCAAAATTTGAAAAATTTGAATTGGCGCTTTTGAATTTTAAAGGGATCAAGGGCTGTATTGGGAGCATGGTGGGGAAAACCGATAAAATTGCCCTATTTATCGGTTTTTATCGGTTTTATCCCTTTTTATTTATTCCTTATTTTTGCTGATTCAGACCCTTTTACTGATTTTTTTTACCAAAACGATAAAGAAAGGTATAACGAGAATATTAGCGACCTATTTTACTGCAAAAAACATCAAATGGCTTTCCTAGTTGACGTTATAAAATAGTCATAATTTGGTCAATTTCATCGTTATTTTATAACGTCAACTAGGAAAGCCATTTGATGTTTTTTGCAGTAAAATAGGTCGCTAATATTCTCGTTATACCTTTATTTATCGTTTTGGTAAAAAATCAGTAAAAGGGTCTGAATCAGCAAAAATAAGGTATAAATAAAAAGAGATAAAACCGATAAAATAGGCAATTTTATCGGTTTTCCCCACCATTATTGGGAGGGGAAGGGAATAAAAGGGGGCCACTTTTATGGCAGAACGTTAGAAATTCAAATGTCTGTATTCTTCGACTGTTTTACCATGTTTTTCAACTGAGCACACCCACATACCTTAGACACATATCACTCGAAAGGGACTCTGGATGCATGAAAAGCATGCATACCAGAGTTTATTTATGCGGCAGGCCCAGTATTCAAAAGTATGTTCAACATCTTCTTGTTAGTGGCCCTGTGGGATTAGTGGCCTCTTTTATTCCCTTCCCCTCCCTATATTCCCTTAGAAATTCTAAAGGCGCCAATTCAAATTTTGACTAAAAAACCGTGATACCCTGTTCGAAAATTTTTTTTCTCAGAACCAAAAAACGTCGGGGTCGAAAAGTATAAATATTAGGTTTTCTTTTACATCCGAGCACTCTGCGCGGGGGGATTGTACAGTGCAAGAAAATTTTGTATTTTTAGGTTTTTTATTGGTTTTACTTGAGCTCAGGATAGGCTAGCTTATGTTAGGGACTTAAGCTAAGTCCCCAATGATTGAGCGATTCTTTTTGACTTTTTTAAGCGGGAACGGCGGTACATTTTTTTCTTAGCCGAACTTTCGTTTCTGTTGGTACTATTTTGTAGCTGAGATTCAGGGCTACAAAATAAAATTTTTTCCAGCCCATATCGCTGAAAAAGTCTTTATAAAAATTCGTTTATTTGCACTCTACATTGCACTCATTGGGGACGCGCCTTTAGAGCCAATTTGATAAGTTTTAGTTGTTTCTTGGAATAAGCCATAAGAAACCACTTTTTCAAACGTATAATGTAAATGAGCTTACCATTTTTGCAGGAACGAATCTAAAACAATTTATTATTAAAGGCGGTCTTTAAAGACGGGAAGCCCTGACTGTGAGTCCTGCTTATTCTGATGCAGAATTTTACGAAAATTTTGAAGCTACAAACTGTTTTTTAAAAAAGCCGGTTTGGCTCGAGATTTCGACAAATTTCCGAATGGTGGCATATTGGACTTGGGTATGTTCAAAAAATCAGCTGGTACTCAAATATTTTATACACACATGCATAACTTCTATAGCTCGTTGGAAAGCGCAGGAATCAGCTTTTGATTGACATGTTGCTGTCGGGTTTACGATACCATGATATAAAATTATTTCCCCAAAAAAACAATTGTGTCATTTTTCCAAAACGGCTTTTTGACTAAAATAGGCAAAATTAGGTGGGAGACAGCTGTTTGTTCAGCAAACCCTACATACCATTCGGAATAACAATAAAAACTGCAGCAAAAACTGTTCCGAAGTATAACAAGACAGACTCTTTGAATGGTTGAGCGACCGTTTCAAAAAAATTAACAAATGTTTGAAAAAGCATTTTAACCAGGGATGGAATGAAAATTTTCTGAAAAAAGTACGTTTGGCCAAAAAAGTACAATTTGGTCATTTTTCGTCAAAAAGTGCTATTTTATCCAGTGCTTATTCCCATTTTAGAGCGAAAAAAAGATTTTGACGTAAAAGTTCAAAATTAAACGTTATTTGAGGTTCCGAAATGATAGACCCAAAAATATGTATGTACATACGCCTAGAGATATTTTCCTCTTTTGAAGTTTCAAACCCGCGAAATGTTTCGCAAAAATAAAAAAATTTCAAATTCCCCAAACGCATATACCCCTTTATTCCATCTGACTGGAATTTTGCTTTTTAGCGAAAATTTTTACCCCCGAAACTCAATTTTTTAGTTACTTCTAGCCACTTCAGGTGGGATTCTGAGCAATTGAAGCAATTTCATGTCTATAAAATTTGAATTTTTGCAAAATTTGGATAATCTTGCACAAAAAATTATTGGCTTGTTAACGAAAACCCGATCTGTTATAAAACCGCTAAAAACCGCTAAGAAAGTATACAACCATTGGAAAATCGAAGAAGACAGCCATTCGTTTTTTCAGTAGTTTGCATCTAATCCAGGGCACCCAAGTGGGCCAAAAAAATCAGCCAGTATAATGGCTTATTTATCAGCCAAAATGTTTTAAAATGCATTTTTATCATATTTTAAGCGGAATTCAGCCAAAATTCTGCCCTCCGGGCTGCCAAGTCCTCAAATTTAATACTGAATCAAACTGTAAAACAGAATTTATTGTTTATTGGTAATTGCTGAGTACACACCATTTTAAGAAATCACAGATTTGGCAAATTTTACGCAATTACCAATAAACAATAAATTCTGTTTTACAGTTTGATTCAGTATTAAATTTGAGGGACTTGGCAGCCCGGAGGGCAGAATTTTGGCTGAATTCCGCTTAAAATATGATAAAAATGCATTTTAAAACATTTTGGCTGATAAATAAGCCATTATGAATGCTGATTTTTTTGGCCCACTTGGGTGCCCTGGATTAGATGCAAACTACTGAAAAAACGAATGGCTGTCTCCTTCGATTTTCCAATGGTTGTATACTTTCTTAGCGGTTCTTAGTGGTTTTATAACAAATCGGGTTTTCGTTAACAAGCCAATAATTTTTTCTGTACCAAATTTCCTTTTTTCTGTATCAAACCTAATTTTTTGTGCAAGATTATCCAAATTTTGCAAAAATTCAAATTTTATAGACATGAAATGGCATTAGTTGGTTAGGCGTAATTAGTGCGCCGTAATTAGTGCGCCAGAATGGCTGTAGATGGATTCATCTTGGATAAGTTCATCCTTGATCAATTTCATCCTCAATTCATCCGGTAAGTATATCCAGCAATAAATTCATCCTCTAAATCTTAGAGGTTACAGGTTCCCGGTAAATCCCGTTGGGTGCAGACTTTTTTCTTTGCTTTTTATGCCAGTTAAATAATTTTCTAGGATTAATTAACCTCAGGATGAGTAGGAAAACTACTTGTATCCACCCTGGAAGGGTATACTTCTGTTACAACCTGAAAATTTTAGATTTAGCCAAAAGGTGTGAAATACTATGGTATCCTACTCAAAAGCATGGTTCAACAGTGTTTGATAATTCCAAGAAAGTGATTTCACAAACGAATTCCCGGTACGAGTAAGGTAGTCCCTCAGTTGCCTGGAGGGTGCTATAACCATCAGGCAAGTGAGGTAAATACTAGGTGGCCACCCAAACCACTAGGTGGCCAACCCAAACAACTAGGGAGCAACCAGGGTGGTATACTTGACGATTGCCTCAGCCATCAGCCTCAGCCGGCTGATGGCTGAGTTGAGACTCAGTCGGCTAAAGTCAGCCGGCTGAAGTCACCGCCCTGGTAGCAACCCCAAACCACTGGGTAAAATCAGGTACCCCTAACTAAGTACCATCACTTGAGCACTAGTACCTGGACACTTCAATATCACCGGTCCGGGCCGGAGACGGCGCGGTCACTATGCCAGTTAGTGGCCCCCAAGTGGTGGTGACAAGGTGGTGGAATCAGGGTAGTGGTCCTCAGGTGGTGGTGCCCAGTTGGTGGTACCGGGTTATAGTGCCGATCGGCTTATCGTACCGTCAACAGTCTTCCAAACTTGAGGTGAAGATGTCAAATGCGGTCTGTTAGCCGGTCCTTTGACTGTAATAGTTTTAGATAACCAAAATAGGCCCACGAAAAAGCGCGCAATAATTATTAAACAACCCAATTGTTTGAAAATAAGTTATTCAAATTTAACAGAGAACAATGCAAAACTTGCTAAAAACATTAGTTTATGATGGCATAAAATGAGCTTCGTGTTCATCACCGTATATTGACCCTTCAAACCTCACTTTTTGTTTAGGAAAAAGTATAGGCATGTTCTTATTCATAGATTTTTTACCGACTTGAAAATCTGCCATGAGTTTTAAAAAGTTCCTTTGGCCATTAGAAAAACATTCTATTTCAAAAAAAAATCCTACCGATAGATTGCGCTCATGTAGAGTCTAAAGCTTTGAAACTATTATTTTTTACATTGCATACAGTCGAATATCCTTTATATGCCACCCTAGAGACCGAATTTAGAGTGAACTATACTTGGAGTATTACATCAAAGAAAATAAGCCAATCTTAGCCTAATAAATTGTAATTAGGGTGGCATACAGCCAACGGTGGCGTATAACCGAGGTTCGACTGTAGTTTATATATTACATTGATGCGCAGCAGACTACGAATACAGCACTTAGAAGCCATGTGTTCCATGCTCATGCTACTTGAATTAACTAAATCATGTTTTGTTGAAATAAAATATAGCCAGGAAATATTATAGGTGTTCTATTGAAGGAGGGGAAAAAGTCATTTAGGTTTGAAAAAGTGGCGTCGGTGGCGCAGTGCGTAAGCGTTTGTGTTTTTTGCACCAAAATGGTGTTGCAGGTTCGATCCCACGTGGTGGCATGCTATTTATTTTCGCTTGTTTGACCAGTTCTAGGAGTAATTAGACTTCTTTGACGCCAGATTCGGAATCAGCGACCCAAATCACCTCTAGAATTGGTCAAACAAGTCAAAATAAATAGTATGTCACCACGTGGGATCGAACCTGCAGCACCATTTTCGGCCAAAAACACAAACGCTTACGCACTGCACCACCGAGGCCACTTTTTCAAACCTAAATGGCTTTTCCCCTCGTTTAAAGGGGGAAGCTACTTAGGTTTGAAAAAGTGGCTTCCATGGCGCAGTGCGTAAGTGCTCGTGTTTTTTGGCCCAAATGGTGTTATTTTGGTGTTGCAGGTTCAATCCTACGTAGGGGCACACTATTTTTTTGGCTCGTTTGGCCATTTTAGAGTTAATTTGGGTCGCTGATTCCAAATCTGGCGTCAAAAAAGTCTAATTACCTCTAAAATGGCCAAACAAGCCAACAAATAGTGTGCCCCTACGTGAGATTGAACCTGCAACACCAAAAACACCATTTTGGGCCAAAAAACGCGAGCACTTACGCACTGCGCCATGGAAGCCAAATTTTCAAACCTAAATGGCTTCCCCCCCTTAAAGGACCATGAAACTTGATAAGCACAGCAATTTGGAAATTTTGAATTCGCGCGGGACAACCCTAATTTTGTCAATAATGTTTTCGAATTGTTTTTTGTTTGCATGTTAATTTTTTTGCGGAATAAAGAACCGTTCGACCAGCACGACAGCATCCCAAGTGTCCTCCAACCACCACCACCCCCCCCCCCTCCGAAGAGTATTTTTCTCTAAGCCGACTTTTTCATTTAAGCCTAAAGCCTAAGGCCTAAGCCAAAAACAAAGCCTGAGTTAGCGCGCTACACATTGCAAAAAGAAAACGGCTAAAGTATATTATAGCAAGTGCTGCCAAAAATGGGCTTTAACTGCTTTACTGTGTGTTTTAGGGCTCGAAACGTGTAGAAAACACGTTTTTAGGTGGGGGACGGAACTTTTTGGAAAAATATTTTTTGGCCAAATTTTGATTTTTTGCCTTGAGGGACCAAGGCAAATTTTTTACCTTTTTTACACTTTTATTATAAAGCAATTATAAAGCAATAAATATTGAAAAGATAGAATTTGAACATAGTTTTGAATACTGGGACCTACCGCATAAAGAAACTCTGGTATGCATACATGTTATATGCATCCAGAGTCACTTCCGAGTGATTTGTGTCTAAGGTATGTGGGTGTGCGCATCTCAACTCCAAGCCCCCCCCCCCGGAGGGGCGTAGGGGGGCGCACACTCACTTACCTTAGAGATGAATCCGAGAAGACTGTTGACAATAAATGCATAAAGAGACTCTTTTTGTCTAGCTTCAGTGAGAAAAACAAGGTAAAAATGAACAAAACTATGTGTCCAGGTACTCTCTCTAGGTGGTTTACCTTGGTCCCCAAGGCAAATAGAAAATTGTCGTCCCCACTTAAAAACACCTTTTCTACCCCTTCGGGGTAACAGGGGCTTGGGGGCTTGGGGGCTTGGAGTTGAGATGCGCACACCCACATACCTTAGACACAAATCACTGAAAAGTGACTCTGGATGCATAAAAAAGCATGCATACCACAGTTCAGAGTGCATACCAAAACTATGTTCAAATCCTGTCTTTTTGGGGTATCCAAGTACCTTTTAGGTTAAATTGGCTTGGTCACCCAAGGCACAAAGTCAAAATGTAGTCAAAAAAATTTTCAAAAAATTGCCGTCTCCCACTTAAAAACATGTTTTCTACACGTTTCAGGTCCTAAAACACACAAAAAATAGTTAAAATCACTTTTCGCGAGGAGTTGCTATACTATGCTTTAGCCAACTATGGTGCTTGCGCGCGAATTCGAATTACGCAAATTGCTGTGCTTATCAAGTTTCATGGCCCCTTTAACGGTCATGTTCATTTTTCAACACTCCTCCCCTTCCTAAAATCAAAAAGATTGCGGGTCGATCTGTATTTTTTGAGTGCTCAACTAAAATCGAAAAAGTGGTATTGGTAGTTCTCGAGGTTTGATTTGTAAAATATTCATTCACCGAGACAGTTTTCAATGAGCTGAAAAACAATTGGTAACAAATAAAATAGTTTTTGAAAAGCATCTGAGAAGATAAAATGAGACTTTGTAAAGTGAATGAACGTGTTTGCTTTAGTAATTTATATTTTATTTATCCAATTGTTTCGAAAAAATTGATTGGCGCATTTCAAAATGTCATTCAAAGAACTATTGCCATTGCTAAAAAAAAAGGTTGGGAGGTGCCTTAGAACGCAGAAAAAACTTTAACGCAGAGGTGCACAACTTTTTTACCCAAGTTACAGCCAGGAATGAGCATTTTGCCTTTTTGTAAATTAAGAAGGGCAAAAAGTTTGCCCTTTTTGTCGTAAAAGGCCATTTTTGATTTACAAAAAGGCAAAATGCTCATCCCTGGTTACAGCCCAAACCTAGGTAAACACTACACGGCGTGTCAAATCAGTAAAATTGCGAATAGGTTGCGGCTAAAATTGATTTACGCCCTCAAAATACTGGTTTACGCCCTCAAATCTATATATTGCCACTTTTTGTCAAATTTTTGTTGCCACTTTTTCAATATTTTTACACCAGCATGTAGCCCTGAATCTTTGCTTTCTAACAAGCTATTGACTGATTTTCTGAGATTTCAAAAAGCTGGAGAAAAAAGTCTTTGTATGGAGCAAATTTTTCAAAAAATTTAAAAAAAAAAATTTTCAAAAAATTTGCTCCATACAAAGACTTTTTCTCCAGGCTTTTGAAATCTCAGAAAATCAGTCAATAGCTTTTTAGAAAGCCAAGATTCAGGGCTACATGCTGGTGTAAAAATATTGAAAAAGTGGCAACAAAAATTTGACAAAAAATGGCAATATATAGATTTGAGGCATAAACCAGTATTTTGAGGGGTAAATCAGTTTTTTGAGGCGTAAACTACTTATAGCCATAGGTTGCGGCATTATGTTTTTCAAAATATAATGTAAAAATCGCGAATAGAGAGCTTCGTGCCAAGACCAAAATTCGTTTTTTTCAAATTTTGAAATTCGGTTTTCTTGTACCCGATTTCGGTTTATTTTTGTCGTAAATTAACCGAAATTTTTCTTTACCCGGTTTCCGGTTAACCGGATTTTTTCGTACCCGGTTTTCTGTTCCGGTTTATGAGGCCAAATCGTTCCGGTTCGGTCAACCGACCGGGTCGGTTAACCGAACCGGTACAACCCTACTTTTAATAATCAATAACACAGACTTCCCATTCATCTTTATTCGTACAACAAAAAACAATAAGAAACAACAAGAAAAAAGGATAAATTGAGACAAAAATAAAATCTTTAGGACGCCACTGTCGATTATTCGGAACATCTCTTCTAGACCAAGTTTGAACTGCTTCACACAAAGTCGGTTGCCTGCTCTTGATTCTTGATATTAGCCATGATCTAAACTTAAAGAGCATTAAAAGGATAGGATATACCATGCAGACAGCATAAATCGAATTAAAATTGATAACATATAAAAAAATTAAGACAGAAAGAGCAATGTGCGCGTAATTCTGACACACCCTGTACTTCCAGTTAATTGTTGCATCGGTTACATATAATTTTTTTCCTGTTGCAGCTGAGTTCTTATGCTTAAAAGATGTCCTAGAGCTGTAAAAAAAATTTTGCCGAAGTACATCAAAACAAGCTTCAAAACACCCATTACGTGATGCCCAAAATTCCGATTTTGACTTTTTATTGTAAGCTTGAAATTCAAAGGTTTTCCAACGTAATGTTACAAAAAAGTCGCTAACTATTATAGCCGTTCTCTGGGCTATCTGCCAGTATGTTTATATCTTCCACGTGAATAGAATAATCCGAATTCCCTGCGCGGCGTAGCTTAGTATATATTTACTATCTACAAGTTAAGGCTCTGAACCTTAATCTTCGAATCGCTCTCGCTTTTTTTCTTCACAACATAAAATCACTTATTATTTTTTACTTAATTTTCGCGTGACCGTCCAAGTTTTCTTTCATTTTCATGTAAAAAATGGAGCCGTCCTGATTTTACACAAAATTTTCAAAAAAGTCGGTTAAATTAGGATGGCCCATTTTTTTAAAAAAAAATGAAAGAAAACTTGGACTGTCGCCCGAAAATTAAGTATAAAAATAAGGATGGTACTTTCTTCTTACCGCAAAACACTTGAAAATTACCGCAAATCATTTTTTTTATTACCGCAATTTGATTTTCCCGCAAAATACTTTTTCTTACCGCAAATACTTTTTTCTTACCGCAAAAATACTTTTTTTTTACCGCAAAAATTTTCTCGTCGTTTTTAGTCAAAATTTTGCGGGAATTTGAATTTTTCAGTCAGGAAAGAACTTGGATCCCTCAGAATCCCACCCCAGAATGGCCAGAAGCCCTGAAAGTTGGTTTTTTCGGGGTTTACTAAAGGGGAGTAAACTTTTTGCGAAAATTCGATTGAGCGGATCAGAATCCCGGTCCGATCGGCTGAATCACTCAGAATTCCACCCTGAACACTCAAAACCCCATAAACCTGGAATTCTAAGTGATTCAGCCGATCGGACCGGGATTCTGATACGCTCAATCGAATTTTCGCAAAAAGTTTACTCCCCTTTAGCAAAACCCCGAAAAAACCAACTTTCAGGGGCTTCTGGCCATTCTGGGTGGGATTCTGAGGGATCCAAGTTGTTTCCTGACTGAAAATTCAAATTCCCGCAAAATTTTGACTAAAAACGACGAGAAAATTTTTTGCGGTAAAAAAAGTATTTTGCGGTAAGAAAAAAGTATTTTGCGGGAAAATCAAATTGCGGTAATAAAAAAATGATTTGCGGTAATTTTCAAGTGTTTTGCGGTAAGAAAAAAATATTATCCTAAAAATAATAACTGATTATATGTTGTGAAATAAAAAAAGCTGTCCATAATGAAAAATCAACGTTGGTTGAAATGCAGGACGGCGATGGAAAATTAGGACGGCGCGGACACTATGAAGTGACAACATCTTGGTTTTGTTGGTAGCTAGGACGCCCAGATGATCCAGTAACAACATGCCTGATTTAGCCTTTGGTATCTTCTCTTTTTGTTTTTTTTGGATGGTGATGGATCATACAGGTTCACTGGTGGACTTAATATGCGGTGAGATATATGTTGGAAAGATATATATCCATAACTTGATTCCCGCTGATTTTGGACAATTTTTTTTTCGGGCAAGTTTTAGCCGGGCTAATTTTGGCACGGGCAAATTTTGGCTGGGCACATTATGTCGGGCAAATTTTGGTCCGGTCAAATTTGGCACGGGCAAATTTTGGCTGGGCAAATTATGTCCGGCGAATTTCGGTCCGGACTAATTTTGGCGCGGGCAAATTCTTTCCGTGACTGTGAAAACAAGCAGTTAAAAAATTATAACATTAGGTCCTTTTTGCTTAATTCTTATAGGCTATATGTGAATTTTCCCACCAAAATCGTGAATTCCCCACCAAATTTTTTATTTCGTTGTCTGTGCTATTTATCGTGCATAAAAAGTCGAGCATTGTCTCCTTTTCCTTCATGGAAGGCAGTTCTAGTAATTATGCCGAATTTCGGTTTCTCATGTTTTCATCACATGTTTGAACAATCGACTGGGCAATCAGAATTCCAGTCAGATGGGCTTAATCGCTCAGAATTCCAGGTTTAGTATGATTTTGAATGTCCAGGGTGGAGTTCTGAGCAATTAAAAAAGTTTACACTCCTTCAGTAAACCCCCAAAAAAGCAACTTTCAGGGCTTCTGGCCATTCCGGGGTGGGATTTAAGCAATCCAAGTCATTTTCAGGCTAAAAAATTTGAATTCTTACAAAATTATGCAAAATTGGTTGGTCCTGGACAGAAAAAGGCATAAATAATGTTTTTAAAAATTTGGTGGGAAATTTCACAATTTTGGTGGGGAAATCCAATTTGATGCATTCTTATATGTTTTAAATTTAAATCCTGCCACGAAAACTCCTATTTCTGATTTTTGGGCAATTTGACACACGTTGACACGTTTTTCACTTGAAAGAACGGGTTTTGCTTTCATTTTTAACAACTTTTATTATTAAAGCTATCCGGGTGGATATCAATCCGGGCCACCGATTTTTCAACTTTTTAAAAAAAAATTTTAGACTTTTTACGATATCCTTTATTTTTCAAAAAGAGTTACTGAAAAAAAAACTTATTTTAAGATATAATGAGTTTATATAGAATACATTTTTATTAAAAACTTTGCTAATTAGAAAAATTTACAATTAAAAAGTCAAAGCAATGACCGCGGTGACGCAAAAATTCGAATCGATTCGTATCGTCTACAGGAAGCACAGACGTAATCACACCTGTGCACCATTTCGGACGTAGTGGACAAGACCGGCTGAACATATTTACTCGACGACGGCACGAAAACAAGCTCGAGAAGAACATATTTATTGCGCCCATGAAAACATCAATAATATAACTTTCTAGCTGGACCTCATTTTACGACGGGGGATTTGGGTCGCATTTTTACTAATTCGAAAATCATGTTTAAATGACTTCTAAGTGATTTTATTATGCTTAAAACTAGGGTGGTGCGGTTACGGTTTATTTTTGGATCCGGTTTTATTTTTCTCAGACATTTTTATCAAAGATTTGACAGAAATTTTTACATTTTGCGGACCCCTAATGCTAAAATTTCTTCTTCTTCAAAATGGGATATTAAAACGTAGAAAAAAATAAACAATAGTTGCGCTTAAAAACCCGGTTAACCGAAAGAAATCAGGAAAAAAACCGGTTAAAAAAAACCGGTCGGTTTTTTTTCCGATTCTTTCGGTAACCGGGTTTTTAGTGCAACTATTGTTTATTTTTTTCTACGTTTAATATCCCATTTGAAGAAGAAGAAATTTTAGTATTTAGGGTCCGCAAAATGTAAAAATTTCTGTCAAATCTTTGATAAAATGTCTGAGAAAAAAATAAACCGGATCCAAAAATAAACCGTAACCGCACCACCCTACTTAAAACGATGAGAAAGTTATTTTCTAACACTTTTCACATAAAAAATTGATTTTTTCAAGAAAATTTTTTGACCGAAATTTGACTTTTTGCCTTGGTGACCAAGGTGAATCACCTTGTACTAAGGTATTTCTACACTGTTTTGGTCACTGGAACTGGGCATAAAGAGTCTCTATAAGCATTTTTATCATGAGTCTTGCTCTGGAATAATGTCTAAGGTAAGTGAGTGCGCGCATCTCTAACCAACCAAGCCCCTGCGCCCCCCTTCGGGGCGCAGGGCTTGGTTGCTTGGGGTTGAGATTGCGCACACACACATACCTTAGACACAAATCACTCGAAAGTGACTCTGGATGCATATAACATGTATGCAACCAGAGTTTCTTTATTGCAATAGGCCTCAGTTAACAAAACTATGTCAAATTCCATCTTTTTGGGGTATCCAGGTACCCTTTCAGGTTGGATTTTCCTTGGGGTATCCAGGTACCCTTTCAGGGTGGATTGCCTTGGGGGACCAAGGCAAAAAGTCAAATTTCGGTCAAAAAAATTTTCTTGAAAAAATCAATTTTTATGTGAAAACGTGTTAGAAAATAACTTTCTTATCGTTTTTAAGCATATAAAAATCACTTAGAAGTCATTAAACATGATTTCGAATTAGTAAAACATGTATGGTTTGGCCGCGAAGCGGCCAACCATTGGTCGTTCAGTGCATAGTATCGCTTATTCCAATTTTTTGCTGAATATAGAAAATTATATTCATATGGCAGGAAGAATTTAGTGCGCATCAAAATGTCCGCATCAAAACGTTTCAGCATCGAAGCGGCCGGCATTCGCAATGTCCCTGCATCGTAACGGCGGCGGCATCGAAATGTCACGTACCGTGGTGAAATTTCATCGGAGAGCACGGTTTGCATGAGCTCACAAACATCGTGAGCTCATCCTCATGAGGACCGATTCTCACGTGAGCTCACCTCACGTGAGGAAACGTTTTTGAAATTCTCACGCAACCTCACGTTGCATGAGCTCATGTCGTCCTCATCCTCATGAGGTTGAGGACAAGCTCTTGGGTCAACTTCGGGTCAACTGTTGATGACTAACGGTATACCTCATGAGACGTGAGCTCACGTGAGCTCACCTCAAGTGTGGGAGATCTTTTTTGAAATTCTCAAGCAACCTCATATTTCTTGAGCTCACGTGGCTCTACCCCGTAGCGCCCAAATTGTTTGCGCCAAAAAATCGTTATAAGCAAAAACCGTTGCATTTTCAATTAATTAGCTTGCTACAATGGTTTTTTCTAAGTAATTTCGTGAATATTCTCATTAATAAGTAATACTTCAAATTGATGCCAGAAAGACGGGCTAGATTTTGAGCGTAAGTTGTGGAATGACCATATCTGCAAAATTTACTAAAAACTCCAAAATTTCCGGAATTCTGGACTTTTTTCTGAGAACTTTTGGAGTTTTTAGTCAATTTCGCAAATGTGGTCATTTACGACCTTATGCCTCAAATGTAGCCGTCTCTCTGGCATCAACTTGAGTATTAACTTGTAATGAAAATGTTCACAAAATTACTTAGAAAAACTATATGTAGCAAGCTAATTAATTAAAAAATGAAACGGTTTTGGCTGTAACGATTTGGCGCAAACAATTTGGGCGCTACGAGGTAGAGCCGCTCACGTCGTCTCACCTCACTCATCCTCACGCCCGAAAAATTGTCCTTACGCAAACTGTGCCCAGCACTATGTGAAAGAGTTACCCATCTTCGGCAAGAAATATTATTTATTGGAGCAAACAGAACCTTTGGGCCCCACTCGCCAGAACCAAAGGGGTCCCAGTCATTTTAAGTCTAATCTAAGCAAAAAAATGTTCAATTTGAATTCGCGCCTTACTTATTTTTCGCATAGATTAGACTTTAAAATGACTGGACCCCTTTGGTTCTGGCGATGGGGCCCCAAAGGTTCGGATAGCCATTTATTTTTTCTAACACTGTTTTTAAACTTTTTTGTCTGGTACAACTACAGAAATGTTTGATAATCTCGAAGCTATTACCATCAAAGGGCATTCGATCAGTTTTGCTCCTTTACGAAATCCTAGTTATTTTAAATATCTTTGTTCATAACGTGCAAAAGAGTGACACTTATTCAAAGATTAGAATCACAATTATTAATTCTTAACGAAAAGCTACCCATTTGTTGAAAATATATGAATTCATGGAAAATCGAAAAAAAACCAAAAAAATATGCCTCCGGTGGGGATCGAACCTGCGATTGAATAAGTAGAGTCTCAACCGACACATTGCGCTATAACTACACATTGATTGCGGGTGTAATTTTTTATGATATTTTAGCTGCTGGATTTTTCAACTTTCAAAGTGCAATATCCCGCCGAGGACTGCTATGTAGGAAATTTCGGATTATGATTCAGTAACGAGCCGGTTGGGCTATCTTTTGGTACACAGAAGTGTGCAATAAAAACTGCAGCATTTACAAAAGAAATTGTCAAGGGCTTCGCAGACCGGTGAACCCCCAAACTTTTTTCGAGGTTTCAGCCAAGAATAGCTAAAACAACTAAAAAACAACAAATAAAAAATTGGTTGAAACTTGATAGAAAAATGTAAAAAGGCGGGGAATTTCAAAAATGGTGCAGTTTTGTTGGGCACCCCATATAAAGCCTTTTTGATAGGTGACAGGCTGGTTGTGCCTTTCCCGTGTGAGAAGAAAAAAGGGTTTACGAAAAAAGCTTTATTCCCAACTG
>SADC01000897.1:0-90456 GCA_004194705.1 Ditylenchus dipsaci | reverse complement strand
GGACAATTTATCACAATTAGCAAAAGGGACATTATCACACTTACCATCTGAACCTGGCAATCAAATAAAACCTTTATTTCTCCCAAACCAAAATCAAACAATGAACTTCATTTTTTTCAAACAAAACATAACGACAAATTTAGCAACAAATTTTACATGATCCATAACGATATTGTGGTCTGGCCTCTCAAAATTTCTATCAGATTAGCCCTTTGGGAAAGACTCACTTTGCCCAGGATCTTCTGTCCACTTCTGCTAGACCTTCCGGTTCTTCGGTGCTGCGACTGGTGACCACAATGATGTCGTCTTCAAAAGAAACAAAAGCAGATAAGATCATCGGAAGATTAGGACACAGGCCCTTCGGAGCCTTTATAGTATCTTGGAATTTCAATTGGTAGAATATGTTAATCCATCTCATATTTCTTCTGATTATCCCTTCATAAGCACCCCTTCCCCTCCTGGCTACCCTCTGCTGGGCACCCCATCCTGCCTTATAAACTCCCCACGCCCCACCCTCCTTCTCGGGTACTTTCCTGATGTTTTGGTGAGTTCCAGGTAGTTCGGGTCTATCTTCACCCCTTTACCCTGCCAAACAGCCAGTTCACTAAAAAATGCAAATCAATTAGCGAAAACATTGAGCGGAATAAAAATCCAGCAGAAAAGAAACGCAAGAAAGGGTCTCTAACAAGAAAAAAATATATATATAACTACAAATCTTTTCAACCCAAATTATGCTTGAAATTGTGAAAAATGTCCCTTTTTGTCTGGATTGTGAATAATTGTCCATTATTTAACAGTGTGTGATAATTGTCCCATTTCTGATTTGGATATTTGTCCCTTTTTAAGGAGTTGTTGATAAATTTGTCCGTTGTGATAAATCGGCGTTGTGATAAATTCGTCCGTATCCGGCCCCAGAGTGTCCCCCCCCCTTTAAAGAAATTCGAGAGCATAATGTTTCAGAAGAAAATCCGCTGTACAAGCAGGCTACTACCACATTCAAGAATCCTGTGTTATGCTGGAGATGCCAAAAATAAGTGATTGATATTCTTGAGAGTTGCTACTACCCTGCAACAATGGTTTCTATTGCCTTCTTGTTATTTTTTCAGTGTTTATTCTGTGTGTACTGACTATAAAAACCAGAATCTAATTTTAGCTTTACTGTCTCTCATCCCAAAAATTTTAAGGTTCTACCAATTTTAAAATTAGAGCCTTGAAATTTCTTTTTCTACTAAATCGTGTATTGGCAATTTTTTTATTAAAATCCTATTAATGTTAACTTGTCCCGCCCAAAGTGCTCAACTGTAGTTGTGATGTTTGTTCGAAATTCTTGTCAACTTCACCATTAGCAATCAATATTTTTCACATTTGGTGTTATTAGTTGTGGCGGTTAATTTGACAGTAAAAGAGGATTTGAGCATTTTTTACGCAATATTTTTTCAAATTCAGTTTCGTCAAATTGTTTTTAACATCGATTTAATTCTGAATCTGCGGGTATATATTACAAAAAGTTGAAATTTAAATTTTTGCATCATCTTTCACAGGCTCTAGATAATGTCTCAATGTTCAAAAACCAAATTTTTCAGGATTGTTAATGTATCCTTCGGCATTTAAAAACGTCGAAAATTCGCAGCTATAGTTGTTTGTAATTGAGTGATGCATTTGTTTTTTTCATCAGTGAAGCAGTAATAAAATGTTCAATATATTTTTTTAACTACAGCAAACTGTGGTTATAATACATTAGTATATCTTCATCAATTTTGGAGCGAAAGAGTTTATTAATAACAACACCAATGTATCAAAATTAAGCACAGATTAAACATGCGAATCCCTCACCTATTCGGATAAAGTAAGAGATCGAAATATTTGAAGAAATTCTGGAACACCACCCCAGTCAATTCTGCAACATTCCCCACCATCGAGCTGCTATGCGCATCTCAACTGTCAAACCCCCTGCGCTCCGCAAGGGGGCGCATGGGGCTTGAGAGTAGAGATGTGCGCCACTCACTTCCCTTAGACATAATTCTGAGAAGTACTTGATCAAAAATGCGTATAGAGTCTCTTTTTGCCACGCCCAGTTGAAAAACTGGTGAGCCAGTCGAAGAATACATATATACTACACAATACTTTCTATCGTTCTGCCATAAAAGTGCCCCCTTTTATTCCCTGGATTTCAGCCTGCATTTTTGGTGATCCTTGAGATCAAACCCAATTTTCTTGCATTTTTGCAAACTGATGTCGGTTCTATCCAAACTCTAAAGTACTACATAAAGCTTTTTTTTAGCAAAATTACAATATAAAAATCACTTGTAAGAAAAACTTTCCTTGCCTTCCAAGTGGAGGTGCGCAGTTAGCCTGAATTTGGGTTCAAGCCCCATTTTATTTACAATTTTGATAGGGGAACACGATGAGCGAGGAGGGAGGCGCTATAGGCCGCTGTCACCCCTTGTTTCACTCATTTGGTCGGCTAGAGAGATTAGATGCCATATTGTGTTTTTGACGTCAGGGGTAATAAGGAAAAGACCAGTAGCTGCTCTTCCACTGCTCTGCACCACTACTACTTATTAGCATAATGACCGACCGTCATCCTGCATTTTAACCATATTTTTATTTTGATACTTTTTTTTATTTTACATCACCAGAGCAACACCAGCGAAGAAACGCTAAAAACAAAAAAAAGTGCAGTGAAACGCATAAAAAATTGTTTATGCTAAGACTAAAACACTTTCTGGCTTCTGGATTCGCTTTGAGACAAATCAAATTAAAACAAAAATTTTAAAAATATAGTATTTTCGCGAAACCTTAGTAAAGATTTACCCGATTTCTATACTAGGGTAAAATCTCTGGGTATTTACCGTAAATACCGGTATATACTCGGGAAATACCTGGGTATCACCCATTGTTTAACCTAAATACTAATGAAAAATGTGTTTTTGAAACTATTCACAGGGACTCGGAGTATTTGTATCTTTACCGATACCGATGCATCCTATATCTTTAAATGAGTGCGAAAAAGACATCGATAGCAAAAACTTTCGGTGACCGAAAAATGAATTTTCACAAGTAAAACTTTCTGATAGGTTTCATTTTAGGTATTCACTCATCGCAAAATGTATCAGGGACTTAACTTTTATCAGGCTTAATTTGCTTTGAAGTTTTCAGCTGCATTAAATCAAGAGATTACTAATTGTCAAAAACTGAAGTTGTAATATTCATTGGTTGCAGAAGTGCTTCTCCTGTTAGTCATGAACATCAACGGTATATTTGTCTACGCACCTACTGAGCTATGCAAAGGCGCACATTTAGAGAAACAGAAGTGTATGAGAAATCGAATTCAGCTAGTTAGGGACAATGAAAAAGTAGGTAGGTGCATGTCTGATGAATTAGGGCATGTTGTCGCCATAGATTACTTTAAAGGTCAGGCTCGCAGCGGTGTGTGGAAAATCGAAATTGAAGTAACATAGAGCGCTTTGGTAGAGTTCATTTATAATTTGGGTGCTCGGCAGGCCATGAGTTAAACAATAATCAAAATGAAAATTTTATGCGCTGCCTATAAGCGAAAGAACCTTTTTGTGGTAGGACAAATCAAATGGTGAATTTAATAGTAATATTCTATTGTAAAGCCCATCATCAATTTATGTAGATATTTTTTAAAAAGACGCCTCGAAGATCCCTAACTAATTCTGTTGAAGAGCTCAGTCTGCATGACAAATTGTTGTGCATGGCGAGCTAGTGACGCGCCGTCCTACGCCGTCCTAATTTTTTTAATCCGTCCTGCTTTTAACCATATTTTTCATTATGGACAGCTTTTTTGGAAAGTTAAATTTGAAATTTTAGTTAATTAATTTAAAATTTAAAATTTTAGTTAAATTTTAAAATTTTGGAAAGCATTGCCTTTCAAGGCAGCTGCATAAATTATTTTCGAAATATCCAAAATACAATCAATGGTCATTCAAACTTAGACAATTTTGGTATAGAATTTGGAATAATTGGATTGTTTCCAAAGTATTTTGGCTTGCATACCCTTTTTTCTCAAATAAAGCGCAACCACTAACTATTCTTCAAAGCAATAATTAAAAAAACCAGCGTGTGCCTCTCTATTAGAGAAAAGACGGTAAACATATTTGCTTGCAGATTTGTCACTTGAACTTTGAGTCGTATATACCAAAGAATTTTAGTCTCTAATCTTTGATAAGGCCACTAAACCCAGCAAGCTGTGGAATAGCGAAAAACTATAATAGTCAAAAGTTCACATTCATTCTCATCATATATAGAATCCTAAAGGTTTCTATCCGAGCCGAACCTCGTTTTGATCAAATTTTGAATGCGGGCCTCTGCCCGGCGATTTATTTGATATATGTGTGTTGTGATAAAGTTTTGGTGCAGTACTTTCTTTCACGGAGAGTTGCTGCTTATGAGCCCAGTTATGCTGAATGTGGTAACCAGATCTGGTTTATTTCTAACACATATTTACCAACAGATTGTCAGCTCTAGGTAATCAGCTGTCGTGAATGTGTTATGCGGACGTCCCCACTCACAACAACATCACTGTTTTGTCACATTTAAAAGTAAAAATTATGGTATTGATTGCCAAACTAGGTTAATGGATCGAAGTGGCACCAAAAAACTATATTATGCTAAATATATTCGAAAATCACTTCATTAGAAATATAAAAAAGTTGTTGGCTTACAACACCCGAGATTCCCAGGACGTCTCCGATCCAAGTACTAGTCGAGCCCAACGTTGCTTGACATTGCCAATCGACGGGATGGGCGTACTTTCAACGTGTATGGTCGTAAGCGAAGGTATAGAAGGAATTCCTCTTACATATATTTTCCTTTTACTGTCTTATTTCACTTTTCTGCTTCTCTAAATTGATGTGCTGGAAGAGAGAGCGCATCCTATCACTTCATGAACTTGCCTTTTCTCAAATTTATTCCTGAGCTTGATTTTTTGGTTTAATTACCCAAATTTGAGGTACTTGAATGTTTCTGCCCAAATAAGCGGTGGAATTGAAATTTTGGAAAGCATTGCCTTTCAAGGCAGTGCATAAATTATTTTCGAAATATCCAAATACAATCAATGGTCATTCAAACTTAGACAATTTTGGTTATAGAATTTGGAATAATTGGATTGTTATTCAAAGTATTGGCTTGCACATACCCTTTTTTTCTCAAAATAAAGCGCAACCCCACTAACTATTTCTCACAAGCAATAATTAAAAAAAACCAGGTGTGTGCCTCTCTATTAGAGAAAAGACGGTAAACATAGTTGCTTGCAATATTTGGTCACTTGAACTTTGAGTCGATATACCAAAGAGTATTTTAGTCTCTGATCTTTTGATAAGACACTAAACCCAGCAAGGTGTCAAATAGCGAAAACTATGAATAGTCAAAAGTTCACAACATACTCGATTCATAATAGATCCTAAAGGTTTCTATCCGAGCCGAACCTCTTCGGAGTGTTTGATCAAATTGGAATCTGGGCGACCTCTGGCCCGGCGATTTATCGATATATGTGTGTTGTGATGAAGTTTTGGTGCAGTACTTTCTTTCACGAGAGAGTTGCTGCTTATGAGCCCAGTTATGCTGAACATTGGTAACTAGATCTGTTTATTTTCTAACACATATTTACAATAGATTGTCAGCTCTAGGTATACAGCTGTCGTGAATGTGTTATGCGGACGTCCCCACCCACAACAACATGACTGTTTGTCACATTTAAAAGTAAAAATTAGGGTATTGATTGCCAAACTAGGTTAATTGATCGAAGTCGTTCTTTCACAATGTTGAGAGAGACATTTCTCAGCCATTTTCGCGTAGTCAACCACAGATATAAAATTGACTCGGGCTAAACTTCCTTGCGTCACAATCCTAGCGTTATAATTTACTTAAATGAAAGCTACCTAATATTTTCAAACGGTTTAACGTTGATGGATCGTGGGAAACGTATTTTTATTTACATTTTTTTGCTGTATTACTTCGCATTTGTTCTGTTAACACATAAATAATAAAGTGTTTTATGTATTTTTTTCATACATTTATATATTCTTGATAGATTTTCAAGCATAATTACAGAGCAGTTCAACAATAACAATCAATAACAAAAACAGTAAATCAGCATGTGCTTGTAGGTCCTACATGCGAAATCTGTTACTTTTACATTTGATAGCAAAAAGACCAAAATGCATCTGAAATGGTTTTTTCGTTTATTAATATATCACTCATCCAAACGTGCTCAGGCAAGAAATAACAATATTGATTTAGTTAACAAACAATATATTCATAAAAAGTTCCGTATGGCTGTGTGTGACATAGAACTCTCTACTCAGCGAAATACTTCCAGTGTGAACAAAATTGGTACCGGATAATAATTTATACAGTTGACTAAACTACAGTGAACATCTAAAACTTTCTACAGTTAATATTGCACAATGAAATAAAATGAGGACTTCTACAAACATTCATGCGACCCAGTTTAAGTTGAGACCTTTTGGAGGAACAATTAAGGCGAATCAGAGAACGTGTTGAAAAAAAATTAGCTATACTCGAGTTGATACTTTTAACATTGTCTTTGTTACGTGAATTTTTGTTCTGTAGTTTTTCCAAGAAAACTTCGAGGATTTGCTTCCTGATTTGTCCTGCTCCCTATGGTCAAAAGGTGAAGAAGATAATTTTACAGTTTCTAAAAGGTATGCTGTTCACGAAGTTTGTAATGTCCTCATGACATAATTTTTGAAATACTATATAGTTTTGTTTATCTTTTAACATTGAAAAAATTTACCGAGACACAGCATTTTGTCCTCTCTTCAATTCGCCCTCCTTTAGCCCGACTTAATATTCAGAGACATAAATTTTTTCTCAGGCCCATCATTTGTTATTCATAATAAAAAGTATCAATCAAAAACCAAGAAACGCTAGTCAATAAGCTTTTTATAACGAATGTGAAGATTCACGTTTTGATAACAAACTTCTGCAAGCTGTACCCTGATACGGACGGTTATCTATCATATAGGCAAAGTATCAACCCAGTGCAGCAGTCTTACGGATGGAATATACATACAACAAAAGCACGAAATTAGTGAATGTCTCCATTCATCGCTTGATTGGCTCTTCCGCCGTTGTGTATTGATGACTGGACAGCTGTATTCTTTCACCCTCTTTGCGCAATAAGTACGTAGTCATCAACCTTTGCCTTTCACATCTATTCACCTCTGCATTCAAAGTCAAAGCCTTCTTTTCGAGAATTTGCTTGTCTCTTCTGTGACCTGCATATAAATATGATTTTAGTTTAAGGGTTTCAAAAAAAGATTAAAACCTTACCTGTATCCGCCCAGCTATTCCAGAGCTGTCCATCCGACTAGCCACATTCACAGCATTGCCCCAAATTCATAGTGGGGCTTCTCTGTGCCAATTTACACCAGCCACAACTGGTCCCACATTGATGCCTGCAGATTTATTGCATGCTTTCGTTTAATTTAGAAAAGTGATTTCTCACCAATTCTGAGATCAAAATATTAAAGAGTGCTCATTGATGTGTACAATCATGACTAGCAGCTCCATAGCAAATTTGGCCACTGCTACCACATGAGCATTATCCTCGGCACTGCCGGTTAGACCACTAGCAGCCATATAAGTGGTCGAGATGTCTTGATCTTTTCGATACAGCTGAATTCTGCTCTACTAAGCAACTGAAAGATTCTTATAAAAAAACAAAGACACCATTATAATTTATCGTTCATAATATATAATTTCAGTCAAATGTTTTATTAAGTTAAGTTTCGTGACAGCCAATCATTTTTCGTGAAACTGCAGACAGGTATATTACAGTTTATCCCAAATTGTGCTTGAGTCTGCTTTCGCAAAATATCAAAAAATTATAAAAACAAATTATTGTATCATTGCTGCCGGATTTATGAGGAGGGGTATAATCTGGACATTCCAAAATGGCATATACAGTCTTGCTCCGCAAAAATCTGAACTCAAAATATTTTTTTTTTCAATTCAATTTTTCAAAATTTTTTTTCAATTTTGACTAACTATCTAGTCCCAACAAAGATTTTCGTTTTTTAGAAACACAATAATTCTTGAAAGGTTTATGTTATAGCGAGTTTTGCTTGTTTAAAAAGGGCAAAGGTAAACGCCATTTAGGTTTGAAAATTAGGCGTTTTGTTTTATGGCCCAAAATAGTGCACTGGTTAGATACCACGTGGTGGCCTACATTTATTTTTGCATTTTTTCACCAGTTTTTTTTGGAGTAATTCTACTTTTTTAGCGCCAGATCCGGATCAGCGACCGCAGTTACCACTAGACTGGCCAAACAAGCCAAAATAAATAGCTTGTCCCCAGTTGGGATCAAACATGTTACCATTTTGGACCATAAACACAAACGCTTATCCACTGTGCCACCGAGGCCTTTTTCAAACCTTAAAGGGCCATTGCCATTTTCGACAACGGTTGTCCCCTCCAACTCAAATTTTTTTCTTATCGTTATTTACGTACGAATTTTCAACTTGGTTTCTAACAAAACTACACCTGAAATTAAATTCTAGTCCTTGTTTTGTTAGAAACCGAGTTAAAAAATCCGTACAGAAGTAATGATTAGTCAAAAAAAAATCAATTGGCGGGGACAATGCAAAACAGCTGGCAATGGACCTTAAATTGCTTCTACTCAGTGTTGTGCGTTTGGGCTCGTTTGCGAGCCAGTGACTCGCGTCCTTTTGAGGAGGACCCTCTGAAGGACGCGAGCTGCTCGCTCGCTAAATAGCTATGTCATAGCTATGTAATAGCTATGTAAAAAAACAAGTACGCGAGCCAATTGGCTCGCATATAAAAAAGGCGAGCCATATGGCTCGAACCTATTTGGCTCGCTAGGACATGCGATTCTAGGTTTTCGTTTGGCTCGCGCGAGCCAAATGGACAACACTGCTTCTACTTCCTCCCATAAAATGTCCAAATTTTTGTATCTCTCAAAAACTACCGGCAAAATCATAATCTTTTCGATATTTTGGACTAGACTGACCAATCAGAATTGACAAAACTTTGAAAATTAGATTTGAAAAAGTGTCGGTCCCTAGGCGGAACGATTTTTTAGGTTCATGTTATAGCAAGCGTCCACTGTAACAGAAAAACCGTGGGAGGGTGTCGAAACCTCGAAAAATGTTTTGCTGTCTTTCACAAGCTGTTGAGCTAAATGATAAATCAATATTTTCCTAGGAGCAGCCTAGCCAACCAACCTCATCAAATCAGCTATAATTTCATTCAGCAGCCTAAGGCATTCCACCCCTTCATTGTTCGCATCTAGCTCTGTATAAAACTTGCTAAACTCAGTGATAGTGATGAAAATAATGCAAGCATGGTCTCTTGCTTCACTAAAATCAAAACGAAATCATTAACAATTTTGCGAAAAAATCTCAAATTCTCACCTGTACAAGTCTCCCTACATGTGGGCAGAGCGGTCAGAAAATGGGTGCAACATGAGCTGGCAGTATGTTCTCCAATACTTTTCTGTTCTGCTCATGTGTTCTCTTCATCTCCCTTCTCACTTAGAGCCTGTTAAATGAATAGATTGTGAATTTAGCTGGTTTGATACTTTATAGTCTACTTGAAGCTTCCAGATGAAATCAATCTTCCAATCAGCTCAGACCTTCTGCTTTGGATAGCAATGAGAATGAAGCCAAAGAACATGAGGAAAGTGAAAAATATACGTAGGTCATTGGAAGAAGTGTAGTGCCTGAAAACCGAAATTATTGATGTTGAAACAGACTACTTATAAGGAATGACTTTGATTCTGACCCAGGGTACTACAAAAAAATTCTCCACTTCTCTGCAAAGCTTTCTGGGAAAACGTGAGTTTTCAAACAATTGCAGTTTGCTCGATCGCGATCGGCTTCATTAATCCGTATTTGATTTTTATTTGATTAAAAGCAACATTACTAGGCATGGGTTGCCTTTAAAGGGGCGATCGAAATATTTTGAACTCTAGGTTCGATTCCCAGTGGGTGCACATCCTTTTCTATCTACTTCAATTCATAATTTTGTTGCCAAAATGATCCTCGTACTCTTGTCTATCCACAAAATATTACAGCATGATTTGAAAACATCTGGAGCTGATTCACAGGCTAAAACCTGTGAATTTACGAAAACCGATCGTTTTGGAGGTTTATTTTTCACTAGTTTCATTGATATTTCTGACTTTTTTCTGCAAGTCACACCAAAACCTAGCTAAGATTCTAGGCTTTGATTTAAGCCATAATACGAAAAAAAGGTTACTTAATTAGAGTTAGAATGTAAAAAGCATTCAACGATGTTCGATTCCATGCCGTCTTACGAAGGCTGTCATTTGCATGAAATCCCAAAACTACGGCGTTTGCTGACAGGGAAGTAGTGCTAGCAATGATTTTATCGATTGCGTGACAGCTTTTGGCGCTATAAGTTAGTGAACTTACTAAAAGTATACTTAAAAAATATTGTAATCATTCCGACTTTGTCGGATCATTCCGACTTTCTAAGAACCGTGAAAATTTCGCTTCAATAAGTTGGTTGATGGATGTCTTTTAAAGGCCATTGTCGTCTCCGACAACGGTTGTCCCCCGCCATTTCAAATTATTTTCTTATCGTTGGATTTACGTACGAATTTTCCAACTTGTTTCTAACAAAACTATGCCTAAATTGGATTCTAAGCCCTTGTTTTGTTAGAAACCAAGCTCAAAAATCAGTACAGAAGTCAAATGATTCAGAAGTCAAATTTGAAATTGGCGGGGCACAATTCCAAACAGGTGGCAATGGCCTTTTTAAAGAAATTACCGCAGTATTTTTCATTTAGTTTGGTTTAATAATCTATAATTTCTCATTGGAATTTTTTTCAACATTTTTATTTTATTTATTAACAGATAAAAGTAAAATGGATAATTCACTTAAATTTTATTGCACTCACTTGCAATATATGCCCAGCTGTCCCACTAGTGTGTAATTGCTATAGTTGTTGTGGTTGAGATATCCATTTCCACTGAGCCATAGGCTAAACTGTCTGTATGTCAGAGCTGAGAAAGCAATATCCACAGAGCAGTCAAGCAAACAGTACACAGCAACAGGGTTATCAACATTTTTTCCAGTGCTAAGAGTGATTGGAACAAAGAAACAGATAGCAAGACCAGTAGCATACACTCGAATATTCTCTAAAAATATAATTTTTCAAATTTTGCAACCCATCTACCAGTTGACCAACCTCTGCCCTGGAGTTGGACAATCTGTGGCTGGTGCATGACCCAGTCTCTATTATGGCATTTTTGTTAAGGCACTCGAACCTGCATCCTGCACCCTCTTCATCTTCTTGGTTAAAGAAAGAGCGAAGGAATACAAAGTACATGCAGGCAAAAATAAGGACAACACCAACAAAAATTTGTGAAGCGATTTAGTGGCGGTGGTGATTTCTGACGTTTTTCCTGAAAATGGGTTTCTTTCTTGACAAAAATGTTGATAAATTTTGCTATTGCAGAAATAAAAATGTTTGGTTAAATGGTCCGGTGTGCGTACGTAGCGTTCGGTTAGGACATTTAGGTGATTAGAAAGAACGGTATTAGATTTATTGATGGCTTTAAACATTTAATTTTGCTGTTCTAATGTAAATTTTGAAACTCAGAGAAAAATTTCATTCTAACTTCACAAATTTCAGCACGCAGACCATTTGCACGGGTTTCCATCCGCGATTCAATTCAAATTCATCAAAACAGATAGCCGCCGAGTTTTGGACTAACCCAACACTTTGTTTAAAGATAGTATATTGAGGCCCATTAAATTATAATAAATCAGTCAATTTTAAAAGCTGTAAATTTCCTGAATTCGATCATCAGAAAGTACTCACCATAAAATTTCGTAGAACAAGAAGGAAAATGATCAACAATATCATAACGAAAGCAATTGCGTTGGCAACAAATACATCTCCAGTGCTAAAAACTAAATGTTGTCATCTCTAAACATATTGGAATAGTAACTCACGCTAGATTTTCCACAAAAAGCATCATCGAGGAAAGGATGAAGACGGTCAGCACACATGCTATTTCAATCAGAATTGCATTGGATTTGTATTGCAGAAACTAAATCTACCAAAATCAACATTCGTAGCCCCGTTTTAGACATTATTTTTATTGTGAAATAAAAGCTACAGTCGAACCATAAACCGGCACCCTTATAAACCGGCACCTTGATAAACCGGCACCCTTGATAAACCGGCACCCTTGATAACCGGCACCCTTGATAAACCGGCACCCTTGATAAACCGGCACCCTTGATAAACCGGCACCTTGTAGTCACTTGATTTGGCCAGATACTCGACACTTTAAGAAAAACGACACCCCGATAAACCGGGTCCTCGATAAACCGGCGCTCTAAGGTCGGCCCCTAAGGGTGCCGGCTTATCGAGGTTTGACTGTATACGGAATTAACCCGGCCCTTACATAAGCTAGTCGAGGTCGAGCTCGTGTTTTCTCAACTTTTTCAGTAATCAGAAAGGGTTTTTCATATACTTTTTGTTATTTTTCATATGCTAAACGAAAGCTTAGATTCCAAGCTATCTTTTACATCAGAAATAATTTCATTATTATGACAAATTTAACTGTGATCTTTAAGGTGGTCGTGGTAGACTAGGACGGTACCTCAACTTGGACCTCGACCAGCTTCCAACTTTCGTGCTCTTACATTAACTTTAATCACATCAATGTAATGATTTATGATGTATAAGATAGCTTGAAATCGTTATAAGGAGTAACAAAAATTATAGAAAAATTCTCTCTGGTCGTCAAAAAGGTTGAGCAAACACGAGCTGTACCTCGAGTCGTTTATCTAATTGAGAAGTAAAAGTTTGATCACGAACATCACTATTACAGTTTGAAAAATGCCTTATTAGTTGCTTTAAAAACGAGTAAATTAAGCGTATTAACTATGGTTGAGGGCAGCGGCCTCGGCGCAGGGTTTATCTCTAGACATGCTACCAGAAGCCTGTTTTTTAAAAGCAAAAACATTTACAGCTACCCGGCATAAAACCTAGCAGCCCAAGACTAAACCCCAAAATTAACTGAAAATTTTTCCGAAAAGCTGACTTTTTGCTCCATTTTCTGGTCTTTGAAAATTAGGTGTACTTCTTGCAGTAGTCATTTCTCCAGGCCTCTTTGTTGATTGCTTCGATCCCTTTCCTGTAAGTGATCTGTTTATTTATGATATAATTTCAACCTAGCTTTAATTTTAGAAAAGAAAAAGAACTCACTCTAAATACTTGTCCACATCTTCTTCAATAGGCCTGGACAATTCTCTTCTAAGGGAATTGCCTTGTTTGTCTATGAATCCCGCTAGTTGCAGCTCTTTGTTGGAGGCTGGAGCTCGTTTATTGTGATATGGCTGAATAAAAAATTACTTTTGAAAAAAAATAATGGTAACGGGAAATACTTTTTATTGACCCAAAATACTTTTTTATGTTCCAGATTTTACTTTCTTTTGTTCCAGATTTACATTTGGCGACAAATTTGACAAAATAGTATCGCCCTTTCAAAAGTTTCAAATTTGACATTTTTTGTTCAAATATTTAGGCACATATCATGAAAATTCCAAAATTATGTCAGAATTATATATCGAGTCAAGCAGAACTTTAGGAAACCCATAATATTGTCCTCCGGTGATATAATAAGTTTATCCCTATGTCCATGACACGGCGAGTTATTGAATGTAACGTGTCCGAAAAAAGTTACTTTTTTCACATATTGTGAATACCACCAAATTTCCATGTCTATGTGGAAGAGGGCATGGCTATTTTTTGATGGAGGCGAAAACATCAGGATTGTTACTCAACTCATCAAAAATCTGAGGAAAGACAATATAATTGTTAGGTCCTTATGAGCTTTTTCCGCAAAAGAAACCCACTATAACTCAGATCATCTGAGTCAGATGGTAATATAATCAAATCTATTCTATATGAAGTTCCGCGCTCGACATAATCTTTGTGGCAGTAACTATACCTCTTTGCCTTCCTCTGGCTTGATTATAAAGAAAGTCTCAATCTTGTGTAGTGCTAAATATTTGGACCTCTCCTGACCATTGCCTGGCTCTACGGTATATGCTCCATTTAATGCTTTTACAGTTGCTAGTGTGACATGAATTCTTCTGAAATAGACCACCTGTAACTGCAAACTCAAACCTTAATTCAATGCAACGCACCCAGGTAATCCACCGCTTTCCATATGATTGGCTATTGTCACATCATCGCTCCTGAAATGTATTACAGCATTTTTATCTGCAATTTAAGGATTTTTAAAAGAGCGCAGCTAAGATCTATCCAAATACTGCAGTCATTAAATTTCTTCTGGTTTAGCAAAATGTTGTCTTATGGGTTTCATGAAAAATTGCGGAATTCTGTCAAATAATCACCTACTTATTGTAACGGTTAAAAATTATAAACATATCTGATGGGACATGAAAAAATCTAGTCATGTGAGAGCGTGAAAGGCGTATGATTTATTTTATACGACAGCTATTTCTACAACCTAGCAATAATTGTTCTAATATGCTTTAATAACAGCACAATATTGCACGTAGGCAAGCTTAGCCGGGATTTCCAATAAAATTAATTGGTGAGAAAGAATGTGACCAGAAAGAGAGTTTTGAATGGACAAAAACCGACCCGCATTTGGGCAAAAAGTGCCCGCGTTATGTGAAAAAGTGCCCGTGTTTTTTCGTTCTAGTCAAAAGGGCAAAAAAGTGCCCGCTTTTCGTGAAAATGTGCTCGCTTTTTGTGAAATCGCTCTATAAGAAGGACTGAGTCTGCATTTTTGGCAACCGTAAAATATACTATTCATTTACTGCAAATTACTGTAGTTTCAGCTTCATGAATTACGGTCATATGAAGCATAATAAATATAACAGGTTAATCCAGAGGTGGGCATTTTTTCACAAAAAAGCAGGCACTTTTTCACAAAACGCGGACAGTTTTTCACAAAAACATGGCACTTTTTCAAAAAATCGGGCACGTTTTCGCCGTTTTGACCAGAACGAAAAACGCGGGCACTTTTCACTTAACGCGGGCACTTTTTCCGTTTTTCCGTATCGTCCGTTTAAAATTAGCACTCCGAAGTCCAAAAGCACTTTTACGGCGCTACTGATATGGAATACCCCCCCCCCCCCCACAAATGGACCTACTCGAATATACCTTGTATTTTAACTTTGTATTCCTAGATCATTTTACCTACACCACTTATTAAGCAATTAAATACAATGAAATGGATAGTGTGGCTGACGCACCTGATTTGAGGTCGAAATTCAAATTTATTTTGCTGCTAAATATAGCTTTTTAAGACGATATAAACAAGACTTTCTGTACCAAAATTAACTAACCACACGTCGAACTGCCACTTCTTGAGTCCCAACACTCCACAGTGAGCTCTTCCTGTATGGATTCCCACTCTCATGTTGACATTGACTCCATACAAATCTCTGACAAGCTTGATAGTGTGGATCATGTCCAATCCCATAGCCACTGCACAAATAGCATGGTCAGTCCTGGGCTCTTCCAGTCCACTCACACAATAGTAACAGTCCCCAGAATTTTTATCCTCATACAATGATTTTCATGAGCCAGCTTGTCAAAGCGGGCAAATAATTCATTGAGAGTCCTGACCAATTCTTCGGCAGAACAGTTAGTGGCTAAGTTGGTGAAGCCGCAAATGTCCGCGAAGAGTATGCTGGAACCAATCAGTTTTGCTTATGAAAAGGGAAATTTATTTTAGGCCATTTTTCCATTGTGTAAAATAATTCGTACCATAAATCAAATTTCTAGTTGTATACTATTAATTAATTTGACTTAAGGTATGGCATGGAGTTTCAAAACAGAATTGTGTTCAGTAAGGATTTTTGCGCCAAGTCAAAAATTTATTCTTTTTATTACTTTTAGTGTATTTTTTTTGTTGCTTCAGTCATTTTTCACTAACTTTTAGCAAGTTTTGTCAAGTTTGATTACTGTGAGACTCCTGATGTTCTGGGCTACCGATAAAGTTATCAGTTGCCTTAAAAACATATGAATTTAGATAATTTTGATTGTTCTTACTTTAAAATTATCAAAATGAGAACTTGAGCGTTTTGCTAAAAGATTGAATACTTTTTACTACGATCTGACTCTGAAAAAATCAATCTAGGAACTGGTACAAGAATAAATCATCTACTTTTTCATAAAAAATCATCCAATACTCTTTCTGCGCAACGTTTTTCGATGTGGAGATTGTTTGCGAGATGACGAGAATATTACTAAAAGATGTTTTGGTTACACAACTTCATTGACAAAAGTTAGGGCTACAAAACCTAATATTGGGTTGCTTGAAATCTCGCATTTTGTTTGAGTTAAACTGAACTCAATTTGATGTTTTACAACTCCGTGATCGGTTTCATGAAATCTTTTTTAGCCTAGTGCAATAAAATAAGTTAATGGTGTACAAAACTGAAATTGTACTATTTAAAGGGGCATGCTCGCCACCGATGTGAATTTTTTGAAAGGCGGGTAACAGGTCAATTAAAAAAATTATTTTGAGATGCAAATTTGTTGAGTACTTTCTTGTGATAAGTAAAAAAAGTGTGAAACTTTGTCAGCGGTTCGATTCCTATTGAAAGTAATAATTCCCGTTGATTTTACTAAAATGCGACATTTTAATTCTCGTTTGAGTTTCACTGGTACCCGCCTTTCAAAATATTCCCATCGGCGACGAAAAGGCCCCGTTAAATTGCGTTTTTCAAACTCATTGACTCATCTTATCCTACACTGACTGATTTTTACGAACCCACATGCAAAGAGAAAAATAAAAGGCAGTTAATTGGTGATATTCTTCTAGTTCATAAAAATTGAAGGAAAATGTAGCAGAAAATACGCAGGAGGTAACATTCGTTAACGCTTCTACGCAATTCGCATGCCGTTCTTTGCTTTCTTTTCAGTTTGACCCCACGCCCCGCAGAAGCAATAATTTCTTTGGCATTAAATTTTCGATGGGTTGCATCTTGAAAAAACGCAAACACGCCTCATTGCTATTTATCTTTTTTAGAAATTTAGACGCTAGTAGCGAATACCCCCCCCCCCCGACGATTTTCACTTTTTTTACTTTAGTAAAAGTACCCAAATTTATGTCCCAGACCCGGAAAATGTGCGCAAACTCTTCATTAGTCACAACTTCCGTACGCTGGCCTACCCCCAAGCCTAAGGGCTAAGCCTAAACTTGTTGTTTGCAAGGGTAGTTACAGCAATTTTTAAAGGTCGGATGCTTGGGGGGGGGGGGTATTCGCTACTAGCGCCGAAATTTATTTTCATAAAAAGTAAACCTAATATTCTCATGTTTTCTGATGTAGATTTTGAAACATGGCAGCCTCCTGGTTTTGATCAATATCCTTCTTCATATCATTGGCTATGTGCTTGGGCAGTACTGATAGTAAAATATTCTCCTGCTTTTCATTGTCCCTAACTAGCTGAATTCGATTCTCTACGCACTTTCTAGTCTCTCTGAATGTCCGCCTTTGCACCAGCTCAGTAGGTGCGTAGACAAATATACCGTTGATGTTCATGGCTAACAGGAGAAGCACCTCTGCAACCAACTGAAATACTACATCTTCAGTTTTTTCAAATTAGTAATATTTGAATTAAATGCAGCTGAAAAAACTTCAAGTAACTAATTATACTGAATATGAACCAATGAAAAAGACATATTCAGTATAATATAATTTCTAGTCTGATGAAAGTTAAGTCCCTGATACATTTTGCGATTAGTGAGTACCTAAAAATGAAACCTATCAGAAAAGTTTTACTTGTGAAAATTTATTTTTTGGTCACCATAATGTCCTGCTATTAAGTTTTTCTACACATTTCAAAAGTACCGGATGCATCGGCATATCGGGAAAGGTACAATACTCCGATTTCCTTGTGAATATTCTAAAGCACTACTTGTTATTCGTATTTTCCCTGGGAAGACTAGTTCTACATAAGTTGGTCAAGTCATATTTGTAAGCCTTGGATTAGCGTTCAGTGAGTATGAGAATTTAGCAAGATATTTATCTCAGCTACAAAATTATATGGGCTACGCAGTGATGCATTTTGAAATCGCATGTGCATTTTTAAATTGCACTTTGTAATTGCACATGCAATTACAAAGTGCATCTGCATTCCGGAAAATGCATGTGCACTTACAAAAGTACACATGCATTTTCATAAGTGCATGTTCAATTTAACGAGGACTCTGTCTTGTCTAAAATTATCCGAAAACTGATACGTGCAGTATGTTTCAGTTAAAAATGTCTTTTATGGTTTGCTGCTGAAAACGAGAAAAAAGGTTTTTTGAACTTTGAAGATCATATAAACTGCTCCAAACTGAAAAGTTTTGGGAGTTTAGAAAATGTAATAAATAGCTTTTCAAAATATTGACTCTGCTTCGAAATACAGACTTCAAAGTTGTGGGAGGGCCACGATTAGAGAGGGGCTACTATTAGTAGTTTATGGTTAAAATTTTCTAAGGTATTCTAGTTTGACGGATATATAAGCCTTTTATGTCGTTTTTTTTCCCAATAACTTTGTTTTGCCTTAAAATGTTGATACCCACCTGTTTAGAGTCAGCGCCATTGAGCACCTGGAGACCAAGTGCCACTAAAGTGACAATAAAGGCAGCCAGAGCAGATGCCTGCAACTGCAATGGCAATAGAGTGTAGCAGAGAAAGAGGTTGAGTATGGCAAAGGAAGAGTGCAGCACTGGAGGTGAAAGGCACAGTAGGATCAGTGAAGAAAAGACCACTATCCAGGACAGGGCAAGTGGCTGCTTCTTCCAGACCAGTATGAGCAGGATGAGCAGCACATTTACCAGGTTGATGGCTGCAAAGCGAATCCAGTTGGAGAAGATGGAATGGATCACCATTTCAAACAGGCACAACAGCACAAGGCAAGTCAGGCACTCTGAAAGTACAATAATGATTGTTTGAAGAAACTTATAAAATTTCGGCAGTCTTTTTTGGTTGTCATTAAGTTTGTCAATTAAATATTGCGAAAAAAAATTTTTTTAGGGCTGAGGTACCAACAAAAAAGGTTTGAATTTTTGTGTCACAGTGGAAACCACTACTAAATTTTTCCAGCCTAGAGTACCTTATTTCCTCTAACAAGCGCCGCGCTCTAATAAACGCCCCCCTTCGACTTTGAGGGTCTGGATCTCAGTGTAGAAGCATATTTTGCAAAGTTGTTTGATACATTTTCTTAACTCCCACGAGCTCTACCGATTCCACTTTTTAGATTTCGGTTGAGCACCCAAAATCTCGAAATCGAATTCCAAATTTTCCGATTTTTGGGGTTTGAAAAATAAGCGCCCCGGGCGCTTATTAGAGGAAATACGGTAAACAGTTTTCGGACGTGGTCTACATCCGAACCGTAGAGTTGGCATGAAAAAAGATATAGTGAGCAATGCAACGCCCGAGCATTAGTCAAACCAAACCTGGATTTCATATTCCCTTTACTTTTACTTTATCGATGGCGTTCACTGTTGATAATAAAAGCCAATTCCATTATCGGTAGTATTTAGTACTCAATAAGAGTTACGACTACATCTACTTTCGCCTGGATGCCTCCTTCTAGGTTTCCCTTATCTGTTAAATATTCACTTAACATACTGAAGTTTAGAACCTAATTCAGAGTGTCCAGCCCCTGGTAATTCCTCCTGGAGACCACTTGGTTATCGCCACCTCGTTAACTCCCTCCTGATTCCTTCCTAGACATCCTTTTCCTTTCCTAAATTTCAGCACCCCTTCTCGGATACTCCCTCCTGTGTATCCCCACCTAGGTACTCCTTCATGGGTACCTCCATAAGCTTGTCCGGGCCACTTTTACCTTTCACACATTTCACTGTTCGATAGCTAACTTTGTTGCTAGGGTTCTCTAGTTTTCATCATACCATATAAACGTCAATAACAACTTTCCTGTAGAAATCAGCTCTAAATAGGGTTCTAATTCATACTTTCACTCAAAAGTCTGCCTCAAGCCTAGTATTTAATGAAAAACGAAAAAGACAAACCAGCATTTTCGCCACTATTCCAATTCAGCAAAAATATTTAATTATAAGAATAAGCTGCAAAATAGGTTGAGACAAGTAAAGGAAACGAGATGGCACTAACTAAAGGCAACAAAAACAAGCCATAAGGTGTGGGGAGAATCTACCTTTCCTAAGGGGCAAATTAGGAATATTAAAATCTTTTTTCTTCTTCAGCTCTCTGCTACCTCTGCTAATAAGTAGTAGTGGTAGGTGCAGAGGAGGAGCAGCTACTAGGTCTTCTCACTTATCACCTCTGACGTCAAAAACACAATATGGGGCATCTAATCTCTTC
Source organism: Ditylenchus dipsaci (assembly GCA_004194705.1). NCBI lineage: Eukaryota > Metazoa > Nematoda > Chromadorea > Rhabditida > Anguinidae > Ditylenchus > Ditylenchus dipsaci. Next base: position 70,086 of record SADC01000897.1, on the reverse strand, counting down.
TAGAAAGCCGACCAAATAAGAGGATATTGACACTTCAAAGTTCCCATTAATCTGATTGTTTTGGTATGGGTTTACCGTCAACTATAAGTATGGTCATTGCTGTTAATATACAGCTGTAAAAAGGGTCGGCAAAATCGGTATCCTTGCCATATTTGCGACCGGACTGTCAAAACTGAATTGGCAAAAACATTCCAAAATACAGTGGACACTCGATATAACGACGCTCGATTTAACGTTTCGCTCGAAATAACGTCCAGAAAAAATTCTTATTTTGGCCATACTTTAGTGTATTCTCGATAAAATGACGCTCGATATAACGTCTGCTCGTTATACGTCCCATTTTGGCCAGTCCCTTGAGGGAGGTTATATCGAGCGTCGACTGTAGGTCTGAAAGTGTCGGATGCAGCTGGGAAATGAACTTTTGGAGGTGTCCGTTTGGTTGGGAAATCTCATTTTAGTACCCTCATTTAGGCAACCCTCATTTGGGCAGCAATTTAAAATATGCTGAATTTTCAAACGCAAATCGCCTCTTCAGATTTTGTTCGTAAACAGTTTTCAAAGAATTATTAGGCCTCAGAGCAGGCCGGCTCGGGCCGTGATTTTTAAAGCCCGGACCAGGCCCAACTTTTAAAACCCTAACCGGCTCGGTTCAAAGAGAAAATTATGCTGCGGGCAGGGCTGGGCCGGGTACAGAAAAAATATTTCTGGGCCGTAAAAAAGTGAGCCCGTGATGGGCCTGCCTCAGAGGGGATAGCAAAACCACTATGTAACCACCGGAAGAGTATCAGTTTTAACATTTGAATATATTTTTGATTTAATATATGCCAAAACACACCGAAGTAGTGCCACCCAGGTACCACTACCTAAGTTCAGCCACTTCAGGGGTGGTTAGGGGTACTCTAAGATAGCTCAAGTGCTTTCCTAGCTTGGTACTTTTTTTTAGTGAACTCGCGATTTTAATATTATCAAACCGCGTGTATTTTAACAATTTTTTTTCACTTTCTCAGTAATCCAAGTTTTTTTCTGGTGATATACATCTTCGAGATGGTGACTTGCAGGTACTCATAGGCTACGAATTCTTTAAAAACTGCTTTACAAACAAAATCTGAAGAGTCACACCTTTGTGTTTGAAAATTTAGCATATAGTCGAATTTCTGTATAATTAACACCCTGGGGACCGGTCTTTGGTGTTCGTCATAGAGGGAGTCCGTTGTAAAGGCCTTATTTAGGGCAATCCCAACCAAGCCAAAAAAAAATCCTTAGTTGTAGAGGTAGTTCGTTGTAGAGGAAGTCGACTGTATTTGAAATTGGTGCCCAATTAAGGGTGCCCAAATGAGATTTCCGGTCGTATATCCAGGTTTCACTGTAATTTTCTTTAGGTGGGATAATTTAAAAGTTTGCGTTATACAAGGTTCGCGTTATATCGGCGTGGTGATGTATCGAGGTTCGACTGTAACTCAAAACTCCACCAAAAAGCTTTTGGACACCCATTCGTACACAACATAAAAAGGTAGGAACTAACTGATTAGCATCCCTCTTTTCAGACATTTCAAGGTCATTATTTGACCTATCATATACTTTTTTACTGAAATAACTAATCTAGTCTTTTTTCATCGGGTTGGGTCCCGCTTCTTCGCTACCAGGGTCAAAAATCGTTACAACGATGGTAAAAATCATATTTTTACAGCTTTGGATACCAAAGGCAAATTTTTCATACGATAAATTACAAATTGTTAACACACAGTGTATAAAAATGCTTTTTAATTTGATGGTGTTGAGCAGGTAAAATAGTTTAGATCGCAGCCAAAATCGCCTTCTAAAAATTAGGAGCCAAATTCGGGTATTTTCTTACAAAGATAGAAGACTGGGCTTCCTCCTAATTTTATAATAATCGGATTTCAGCCAAATAAATTATGGCTTGAGTATAGAATCCCCCCCCCACGTAGAGTGCTCGGATAGAAAATAACCTAATTCATGTTCCTCGCCCCGATTTCATGAGAAAGCCGGCTATTTTTTTGATTCTGCGAAAAAAATATTTTTGAACCACAGGGGGTATCATAATCTTTTAGTCAAAATTTCAAAAATTCAAATTGGCGCCTTTCGAGTTTTGAAGGGGAAAAATCCCCCTCCCCTCCATAATGGTTTTTAGGCTTAGAAATTAGGCTTGGCCCTTAGGCTAAGTCTTCGGGCCGTAGGCATCAGGCTCAGGGACAAAATGTAATAATTTCAGAATTTTTCAAAAAAAAGTATGGGTTTAGGGTACCTGAAAAATTATTGGATGTGGGGGGTATATTCCATTGGCGTCAAGGGCTGTATAGGGAGGGGAGGGGCTTGAGTATAGAATCCCCCCACGCAGAGTGCTCGGATGGAGATTAGGATAGGTATATCACAGCAGCTTTTTTGGATGGAGGAAGAAGTGTAGATGACAATAGCGTCAACTTAATTTATTTATCAGCATTTTCGATCAAAAATCAGCGATTCGCTGATAAATCGGCAAGCAGACAGAAGCCCCTTTTAACGCCTTTTTTTTGCTTGGACAAAAGTTTTGTGAGCCCATTTTTCGATTACGCATCGAGCTGATTTTTCCAGGATCAGTTCTTTTCTGCTAGTTTCACTGATCCTGCAAAAAATCAGCTCGATGCGTGATTAAAAAGTAGGCTAAAGTAGGACAAAAGAGCCTAAAAATGGCTTTTGTCCGGCCGCCAATAAATCAGCGATGATGGCAGCCCTGCCTAAACATTTTTTTGGACCCGAATATACTTTCGTTTTTGTATTTGCAAAACCCGCCGACTATATTTATTCTATGGAGTTAAACATTAATACATAGCCGTGTGATGGATTCCGGCTCGCCGAAGCTCAGAAAAAGTTTGGCGAATGGCTTTTTAAATGGCTTGCTTTTTAAAGTCAGGAGGACTTGATTTTTTTGCAATTGTTTTGAACATCCCACCTTTAACCGTCCAGCATTCATGTGTTTAAAATAGCTGCTATAGAGAGTATCTGGCTTTAATTGACGGAGTCGGCAGGCTACCCCAACAGTCTCCACATCTTCTTTTTCACTGGCGTCGATGAGACTGAGGATCTCAGGGTCTGCGCAGCCGAGCACCTTGCCTCCTGTCTTGGCTCCTCTGGACACTCCACTCAAGCTGACTGCACCACCACTGCCTTCTTGAGCCGCCCCACTCCTACTCCACTGCAGTGGCTCAAGCACTGAACTGTCCTTGGCCAGGCCCAAACCCATTTCGAAGCTCTAGAAAAAAAAAGTTATGAAATACAGGCAATGATTTTTTACACAAAAATAGTATGGTTTATGACAGGGTTCGTAATTTTCCTTTTTAAAAAGATTTGCCGTATATTCTCGATTAGAAGGCCCCTCTCTAATAGAAGACCCCTCTCTAATAGAAGGCCCCCCTTGAGGACCTATATATCAGCCTAGAAAAGAAATTCGCAAATCTGTTTTTCGCGTTTTCTTAGTTAGCACGAGCTTACCTGATTCCACTTTAAAATTTTGGTTGAGCACGCAAAAATCTCAAAATCGACCCAAATTTTTCCGACTTTTTTAGGGTTGAAAATAGAAGGCCCGGGCCTTCTAATAGAGAATATACGGTGTCCTTTTTTCGAGACCCAAAATCTTTTTTTTTTTTGAAGTTTTCAGTCAAAATCTTAATTTCGCTCCAAAGTAGCATTAAACACTGGATAAAATAAAATCTTTTTTTACCCAGATGTCCTTTTTCGAAATTTTTCATTACAAAGCCTCGTTATGGTAAGACCCTTTTAATAGAACCATATTTTAGATATTGAGATCAATTATAAGTTGGTTATTATATAGCCTCTAATGGACTTTGTTGGACGCTCGTAGCATATTTTATTGTGGCGTGATCCCGCTCTTTTTCACCTTTCCAAAGATATTTGTTCACTGCAGAGGGAGGGAGGGGGTTGGGGGTGACCATTTTATGAATTTTTGTAAAGTATGTCTGAATTACTTTTAGTAATATTTATTTGCTTTAAACGATCAAAAGTTGTTTTATTATATTTTCCAACATAAAAGGCCAATTTCAAAAAAAAAATCGAATAAAATTTGACTTTTGCATCTGGGCACCAAGGCAAATCAAATTTTTGGGCAATTCTAATCAAAACTTTTTTTCAAAAGTTGATTATTTATATAGGAGAGTGAGACAAAACAGACTTTTTATCGGTTGAAGGTAGCATAAAAATTACCTAGCAGTCATCGATTTATAAAAATGATACGCCCCCTGCCAGTCAACAAGTGCCTTTTGAAAAACTAGAAAAAATTATGGGTCGATCTCAAAATTTTTGCATGCCTGACCGAGATCTAAATTATTTATCAAACAAAAATAGAAAAATTCAAATAAACTGTGAAAATTGATTAACCACTCCATTGTGTATGTTGCACAAAAGCTTTAAAATTTTGGTAATTCGAAGAAATTAATTTGAGAGAGTAGTAAAGCTATAGCACGCAGACTAAACCGCTTTTCTCTGTCTATTAAAAACACATTTGATTTGCCTGCTGGATAACACAACAGACAATAAAGAGAAAAAAAGTGATATAAAACAAGGAAGAAAACAAAAACAACAAAACTTGGAGTCAACTATTTCTAGTCTTCAAAACAAACAATTTTGTAAGGTATTACAGAAGAAAAACAATATAACCACGTGGAGACAACCTTCAAAGAAGGCTCAACCCACAAAAAAGTGTAGAGATTAAAAAATAGTATGGACATTTTGAGACCTCTGCTGAGGAGATGGAACTGCCAGCTTATGATAAGGAAGTGTGAAAGTTTGAAAGCTAATCAATAATAACCGCTCGTTATAATCAGCCAAATTTATTTTGGCTTCTTTTTAGGCTCTGCTATTGCTTTTGTTTTCTTTTTCTCCGAAAATGGGAAATAATTAGGAGCATGTCTGTTGCTATAGATTATTTTAAAGGTGAGGCGTCGAGTGTGTGGTAAATCGAGATGGAAGGTGAACAAAGAACGTTTTTGGTTGAGTTCATTTTTAGAATTTTTCGGGTGATCGGCAGGCCAATAAGTTTAACCAGAACTAGAATAAAATTTTATGGCTTGCCGATAAGTGAAAAGAACTATCTTATGAGTGGGACAAATCAAGCCGGTCTAATTAGATTGTAAATATTCAATTTTAAAACTCATCATTAATTTGCATATGTTTTTTTAAATTTACATACTCGACGCGGCAATTCGTACATAAAGACCCCCATGACAAATTTCGTGTTTAGACTGTCGCACAAATCTGCTAGGCAGCGAAATTAGTTCTCTATATGAAAAAAAGTCACTCAGATTGGCTTATTTTCTTCTACTGTTTTTCACCTTGCTAAACTCGGTACTAATAATTTCAAGTGCTTTTATGCGTAGCAGTACTTTCTGACCGCCTTCTGCGAATAACGAAAATTTGTGCAACCCATGTAACAGTATTTAGAAGCTGTTTATATACCCTTGTCTCTTCAACCATCTCGTGTGAAGGCTGAGCGTAGTAAACCTAAAAAAGAACGGTGATCAACTTAAAATTTGTTTAAGCATTTCTGCCGATTCGAATTCAATATATCAAAGAAAGTATTAGGTTGTGTAAAAAGTTTTGACAAAAAGTACGCGGTGAAAATTCAAAAAATATTTTTCCGAAATATGTCTTGAAACGACATTTCTAGGGGTAAAATGTCACGCTGAGCACAAATCTGTGCTCAGAAATGCCGTGCGACTTATGAAAACTGAGAAAGAGCCATTTTACTTCTTACATTTTATTCATCTACACAAGTTAAAACAAATTTATTCAAAGTAATCCCACAACAATTAACAACTTTCTTCCAACGAATTGCAACTTTGCCAGCAATGTCAGCGAAAGAAGCAATGGGTGAAAGGTCGCAGCAAAGCTAAGTCTACAGCAAAAGCAGGATTGCATCCAAAGAAAGTCTTAATCTCCGTGTTCTGGGATTCTGAAGGTTGTCTTTTTAATGTCACTGTCTATCAAGTTGATTGTTTATTTATAGGAATAGTTTATTATGAGTTTCTGCTGCCTAACCAAACAATCAATGCCGTTACTATGCCGAACAGTTGGATCGTTTGAAGCAAGCCTTGGATGAAAAAAGACCGCATAAAACTTCAATAAATTTCCTTCATAATAATGCTCGTCCGCATGGTAACTTTCTTTGATGTTTTTTAGTGTAATGAAGTTGTTTAGTTGCTAAATTAGTGAAAAGAGAGCTTGCCGAATTTGGATGGAACGTGTTGCCTCATCCACCGTACTCGCCGGACCTTGCACCGACCGATTTTCATCTCTTCTTGTCGATGTCAAACAATTTCAGTGGAAAGATGCTCAAAAGTGAAACCGAAGTTAAGAAAGAGGTCAAAGAATTTTTCAAGAGAAAAGAACCTTCATTTTTTGTTAAAGGTATGGCAAAGTTGCCAATTCGTTGGAAGAAAGTTGTTAATTGTTGTGGGGATTACTTTGAATAAATTTGTTTTAACTTGTGTAGATGAATAAAATGTAAGAAGTTAAAATGGCTCTTTTCTCAGCTTTTCATAAGTCGCACGGCATTTCTGAGCACAGATTCGTGCTCAGCGTGTCATTTTACCCCTAGAAATGTCGTTTCAAGACATATTTCGGAAAAATATTTTTTGAATTTTCACCGCGTACTTTTTGTCAAAACTTTTTACACAACCTAATATTATTTTTTAGAAAAAAATCAAATATGAAATATGGATATCGTCGAAGATCATACCAACCGGTAATAATTAGTATTTTTGGTCGAAGGTACATTTGTTCGAAATTAAGAAAAATATTTAGTGTCACAAAAGTACAAAGCTTTTTGGTAGATCTTATTGATATTTTCAAAAAATGAACTGGTGGGGGACATTTTTATTTGAGACTAAACATTCAAAAGTATAAGAAAATAAAAAAAAATTAAAAATGTTTTTATAGATAAATTTTCGTGTCTTCAAATGTGGTTTTCAATAATGGCTTTAAAAATTTCCTTTTTCTGAGATAACTATATTTACGAGCTGCGGAATTCGGGTTTTCGGTAGTAGTCAAAGCGAAACGGATTACAGAGGACCTTTAATACTAAATAAAAAAACTGAGTGCCAATGGCTCACCTCCGAAAAAGTTCCAGACCGCTTCTTCCAAGAGCTTCGTTAAAGGACCAACCGAACAAAAAAAAACCTGTTGTTTATGGCGTCCATCGAATATTCTGTTCTAATCTACTTTTAAACAACACAAGTGTACCACTCAGTTAAAGCTTTCTACGTTTCGCTACACGGCTTTCAAATTGACCAAAATTATTCGATTTGAGTTTTGGCCGTGTTTCTATGGTGATAAATGCGGTGATAAATGATTAAGCTTGTTGTAAAAGGATTTTACCCATCAAAAAGGCTGTTTTCTTTGAGGTCACTAGTTCGACCACACCACCACTGACATCACCGATTTTTCAAAAAAACTACAATTTTTTATTATAAGCTTATTTGACGTGTAATTGAAAAGTAAACATAGGTCACAGAGATCATATTTTCTTTCAAACTTTAAACTTTTACCTAAAATTTTGAGTTCGCCTGATGAAGCCTGATGAAAATCCCGAATTTAGGTCAAATACAGTGCAGAAAATATATATGAAACTTATTTTGCAGCTGGAGACTTCAAATTTTGCATTTTTTGCAACAATTTTCATACCAAAATGTAGCCCTGAATCTACTCTACACACTAGCCAAAGAGAACTTAGAAAATTTTGGTCATGAATATTTTAATTTCAGGGCATTTTGAATAAAAGTCAAACGAAAGTCCAGATTTTTGGTCATATACACGCCAAAAAGATTGCATTACAGATGATGAGTTACACACCGAAAGAAAGCTGAGAATCTAGCTTTCAGACTATAGAGATTAAATTTTAAAATGCAGAATTTACAAAACTAGGAACCACTAGAAGCCAAACTGGAAACTAAAACTAGAAGATGTTTTCTAGTCAAATTTGAGGCGTTTTGAATTTCCCGCAATTTTTTTAAAAGAGGCAAAGTTTGAAAAGCCGTGGCTAAGCGAAGAAGCTGTGGCCTGAATTTTACAGATCATCCTTTCCAAAATTTCACTTTTTGAGGGCAACCACCAGTAACTATATTTAGAAGCAGCGAAACACTCACACAAAAGCACATTTTCCCAGGCGTGCAACAAAAAAGAACACTACCAATCATTGTTGTAGTCCTTTCAAAAACTACGGCTACTCTTGAGGAGCCCACTCTAGTTCTCTGGCTGCCTATTTATGTTCAAATTTGGTTGCTGTTATTATTTTGGCCTGAGAAATGAGACACTAATGAATCAGTGCCTCTGCCAATGAAAATGCTGGTGGTCTAAATATCAGATGGGAATGCCGCCCTGTACAAAACAGCTATATTTAGATCCCCAGAAAGAGCAGCAGGAAATGATTTTGTGGCTACAATTTTTGAAATGATTGCTCGATTTTCAAAAAAAAATCTTCCCGCTTTAAAATACCTCCCTTGACGAGATATTGAAAAAAAAATTGGCGATTAGCTCATCACGGCCACCCATAATGGCTTGTTTTGGTTTTAAAATTTACCCTATTAAACAAGACTAATATTTGCATGGAAAAATCACCCACTAAATTTTGAAGTTTCCCCACCAATTGTTAAATAAATATAAATTCTAAATTTTTAAACCAATATAGAGCTCGGTTTTTTTTAATCCCTAACAAGCTATTCACTGAAAAATCTAACTTGCACAACAAACTCGACTCGTAAAAAGAAGTAGTTTCACTAAACTAACTTTCCTTGATACCGTATTTCTTCTAATAAGGCGTCTCTAAGACGAGAATCGGTGCTACTGGACTATACACCACCACAAAAACCCTACTGGAATATCCCCTATCAATAATTAAGGCTTTGGCTTAGGCCGTGGCTACTACTAACAAGAGCTTTTGCACAACTTTTTTCTTCAAAAATATTGGCTTTAGGTACCCTCCAAAATTACTGGGGAGGGAATAATCCAGTAACTTTTTTGGGTGGGGTATGTTACAGTAGCGTCCGAGGATCGATGTCTCAGCTTAGAGATTTTTTTCGCAAAGCTGTTCTGCCTTTCCTCAACTCCCATGAGCTATACCGATTCCGCTTGTTAGATTTCGGATTTCACATAGAATTATTGAGATCGACCTGAAATTTTTCCGATTTTCGAGTATCGAAAAAAATAAGGCGGCCGGCAGCCTTATTAAAAGTGATACGGTATACAGCATACAGTCAACGGATTGAAATAATTCTGCCGACAGCCTACTATACAGCTCAAATATCTGATCTCTCAAGAGTCTTCACGAATCCCCCACAAAAATTTTTTTATTCAGTTTTTCGATCTCAGTAAAACTTGTGGTTTTCAGAAAATATATTCACGAAGAATTTTTGAGCCCCCTACTCAAAGAGGAGAAAAACAAAAAAAAAAACGGTTGTTAAAAATTTTCTGGTTCCGCTTTCTTCTGACTCTTTAAAGGTGGACTGTGAATTTGAAAAAAATCTAGTCCTCTATGAATTTTGCACAGTCGAACGCAAATTTCCAGTATAAAACCTTTTTGGAAAAATAAAAGTAAATAGCTAACAAAAAATTTCAATAAAAAAGATTACCTTATCCATAATTTATCTCTTTGGTCCACACTTGTGCCAACAACATTACTCAACAACAGCAAAATGAAGTAAGCAAAAAAATTGTTGCGGTTCCGAACCAAATTACTGAGAATTGAGTGGAATGGGGGCAAAGCAGAGACAAAGACCTCTAAAGTGCTTGCAAAGAACCAACTTTTGGTTAAGGAGGGGGGTGAATCGGCGGCTGCCCAAAGAGAATAAGATGTTAACTAGACAACACAACCCACACACATGTGCTTTATATTATTGGCCGGCTGAGGAAAGAATTGTGCCATTTTTGGTTGGAATGAATCAAATTTATGGCCTCCATGCGTAAAACAAAAAAACAGCTTGGACTTTGGTTAGAAACAAAAAAAATATGTTAATTGGTGCGAGAGAGAAAATATTGTGCAAAAATACTGCATATATGAGTGGATTAGCAAAAAAAAAAGTTTAAAATTTGGCTAATTTAGTGCGAAATGTCTGAGTAAAAAGAGATGTTTGAGAAGGGAAAAATAAAAGTTTGAGATATTAAAACAGTTCGGCGGGAAATTCCCTGATCGAGTCTACAGGGTTGGTCACAAAACCTGGTGCGAAAATGGAAAACAATTCTAATCAACTTTTCAAAGCAATTTTCGAACGTAACTGTTATTTAACTCCAGAAAATTAAAGTCTCAGCGTGTTTGAGACTCATTATGAATCTGGCATATTGACGAGTGTAATCTCTCTAATAATTGATCCTCTTTTCAAACCTAGCATCTTACTGAACAGAAAAAACTATATTATATTAATCCAACAGTCATGATTGCGTGCAAGTATCGTCCATCGTGGAAATACCGAAAATTTCGAAAATAGGCCGAACGAAGTGTCATGAACGATAGTATTGGGTGAAATGTTAATTCTTGCCTTAATTATCTTTTCGGTTTCACAGACGGTGGGTTTCTTGTGGGTTTAATTTATTTGTCTAAAATTCTTGATAGTTTCAGGATTAAATTCTCAGTAGGAAATTCGGAATTTTGAACCTATCAAGGGCTGCAACTAATTTCACCCGCCAAATTACTGATTTACCCCTCCAAATTACTGATTTATCATACTAAATTTTTATTTTATATGAGCATGTAGCCCGGAATCTCTAGTTTCTAATGAGCTATCAACTGACTCGATGTTGTTGAGAAAAGGTGAGAAAAATTATTTTTTATGAAACAATTCCTGTTTCATAAAATGGCTATCTCTTACTTTTTTCTCAACAACATCGAGTCAGTATTACCTCCAGGGCGGTAAATCGAGGTTTTTGCGTTTTTTCTCCACGGCAGCCATATAATTTGCTCGAAATAGCCATACAAATATGGATGATTTATCATTTTGTAGAGAAATCCCTCTGCTACAAAATAGTGCTCACAGATTTGGCACATGAACCCATTTTGGGGTGTTTCAGAGTTGTTTTATTGACAAATGCCCGTGGCTTGCGCCCGGTGGCTCACCGGCGCCTATGCTTTTTTCGCCACCGGGCGCTATACACAGCACCGAATCACGCTAAAAAAGTTAGTTATACACTATTTTATAAAAGAAGCTTCACGCTACAAAGCGTAAATAAAAGTTTCCGGAATCTAATATGTTTTTATGAGTTTCTGAGCTCCGTGGCATAATTCAAATTAGTGTAAAAAATTTCGCCACCGGGCTTAGAAATCTGTAAAACATATTAAATATCAGAAACGTTTATTAAGGCTATGTAGCGTGAAGCCTCTTCTTTTAAAATGGTGTATAACAAACCTTTTTAGCGTGATTCGGGCTGTGTATAGCGCCCGGTGGCGAAAAAAGCATCGGCGGCGGTGAGCCACCGGGCATTTGTCCATAAAACAACTCTGACACACCCCAAAATGGGTTCATGTGCCAAATCTGTGAGCACTATTTGTAGCAGAGGGATTTCTCTACAAAATGATATATCATCCATATTGTATGGCTATTTCGAGCAAATTATATAGCTGCCGGTGGAGAAAACGCAAAGACCTCGATTTACCACTCTGATTACCTCATTAGAAACTAGAGATTCCGGGCTACATGCTAATATAAAAAAAATTACAATTGGAAAAACACCGAGAATTACTCGTTTTTACGATTAGGTGGGATAAATCAGTAATTTGGAGGCTAAATCAGTAATTTGCGAGGTAAAACAATTTGAGTTTCTATCAAATTTTTAATTTTAGTCTGATTATCGAGTATAAATCGTCGAAAATGATCAATTTCAAATTTTTATCTATTTCGGACGGATCGGGTATATATTGTTTGTTTCGATCTCTTTGGCATCAGTGATGTTTGATTAGAATAGCAAAAATTTGAGAAATTTTTATTAACGGAACTTTAAAAAAAATAAAAATTGAAGTTACAAATATGTAATGAAACAAAATTAAATGAGGCATTGATTTCAATTTTACAAATCAGTTAAAATCAATTAACCTTCGGTAATGATTTCAGATTTCTATTGTGGAAACTATGAAATGGCCTGGCATTATTATAAGTCCTAAACTGTGAAACCCATAAGAAGAGTTGAACCAAAAAAGAATAGCGCAGGAATTTAAATATAAGTCGCTAACGTCGCACCATTTTTCGTATGTAATAGACTTCTGTAGCCGGGGGTCTTTCGTAAATTTTTATTTAAAAAAGTTTTTAAAAAGACTTTGATAGCTTCCGAAATCGACTTTTCCGTACACGTCCCCCCTACGGATTTTTCAATTCGCTTTAAAACAAAACAAGGCTAGACTTTTATTTTAGTCACAGTCGACTCTCGATATAGTGCCACCTCCAAAAGTTCGTTCCAGCCTTGGGTCCGACACTTTTTTTACCTCAATTTTGAATATTTTTGTAAGTTCTGTTCTTACAGTCTGGTCCCAAATATCGTCAGGATTCCGATTTTACTGATCGTTTTTTTTGAAAACTGAAATTTTTTCTTTAAAAAAGCAAAATCTCGATATATATTGCCACACCTTTTTTTCAAAAAAGCGGTGGTACTATATCGAGTTTTTGCTTTTTTAGAAAAAAAAGTTTTGGATTCTGAAAAACGATCCGTAAAATCGGAATCCTGACGATATTTGGGACAGACTGTAAACCGGAACTTACAAAAATCTTCAAAAATCGAGGTAAAAAATGTAGGACCCAAGGCTGGAACGAACTTTGTCTACCAGTAGGTGTCTTACAGACGGATCTTCATTCTGATTTTTGTATTTAATTTTAAGGTCCATCGCTATGCTGTCATATAAGAAACAACGCTCAAAGTCCGATTCGTCTGATCAGGGTCTGATGCGTCTATGTTTTGGTTCCGGCTTCCTTTCTGATTTCTCTTAATGGTTTAGCACCCGTATTTTCGCGTTGGCGATCCTCGTTCTTCAGTAATATCGCTGGTTTCTTGTTCTAAATCATTTCATACAATTTATTCACAGGTAATAAATAGCCGCTTTGCGAGAAGAAATAAACCTACAAGAAATATACATGGATCACAAAATAAACTCGAGTGCTCTTCGCAAGCTTTCGTTTAACTATTTGGTTGCTGGGATCACGCACAAATACGAGTCGAAAGTGCGTTTTCGGTGAGTTGTTCGGTGAGCTATTCGAGCTTTGACTGTGAATCAATTATGATTATTTTGTTCTAGGTTCTTATTGTTATTGGAACCCAATGATTATTAACAGGCTATTTCATCCAAGGCAAAACTGGGTGACCTACGCAGTGACGGTAGGTAAATTTCGGGATCTTAACTGCGGCAAAAATCCAGAATTTTCGAATGGAAATGACTCTTTTCGACCTATTAGTAATCACATTTAAAAATTTTGGATTTTCGCCTTCGTCGAATTTGGAAATTTGGCATTGACGCTTTCTAATTTACGCAATATACTTGCTAGATGAATGACGATGACGGTGTCGCTTAATCGCAATGCCTCGATAAGTTTATGTATTCTCAGTGAAATAAATAGCTGATGAGTTGCAGCTTCAAGATTATTTTTCGTGTTGCAAAAAAACTTTTATTGCTTCAAATAAGCTTTTTTTGGCTGCAAAAAGTCTGCAAATACTTTTTTGCTACAATTGCATTTTTCGTGAATAATATGTACAATAACTGATACTCCTAATAACAATATCATGAAAAATTTTGCGTGGCAAAAAAATATTTGCAGCAAATAAATCGCACAGGATTCTGATTTTGCAGTTTGTTTGTTTTTTGTAAAATCTTTTAATTTTAAACTGCAACCTTCAATCTGGCATTTCATTTTAAAACAATCATGCGACGGATCATTAAAACGAGTGAGTCTTGTTAGTTTCCGTGTAACTTATATAGATCAGAAGTTATTATAATAAATTACTATATCTTTAATCAGCTGCAGAAAAGGTACAAAAAACAAAAAATTTCACTGTTTCGAACACATTGTGACCAAAAAACAAGTAAATAAAATTGTCCTACAATTTATTCCGGCAAAAACACCAAAGCAATTGTTGGTTAACGCTCCAGTGAGCTGGCTGAATATAACGACGAAGACCAGAGAAAAGAACTAAGAATATTGGCTGGAGTCTCTCTGACTAACTTCAACTCCCCTCTTTTGTATTTTTTAGGAGTTTTGCACACCTGTTTCAACAAAAAGACGTTTTGGACAAATTTAAAATCGATTTTATGCCTCAAATTATTCTGTATATAATTTGTGGCAAAGTGGTATAGACACTTGTTTTCATTTTAAAGGAACCTGCATATGATAAAAGTCTGAATTAGTGGGCATATTTTGTTGAACAGCCGGAAATCAAGGGGTAGATGCTGATGGTTCTATATCAGGGCTCGGAAACGTCTTTTATTTAAGATTTGTCCTTCATTTCAGATCCGAAATCTTCAGAATTTTTGAGATTTTAGGCCAAAACCTTTGATTTTGTTGCTCAAAAATCAATAAGCACTGGATTAAAATGGCACTTTTTGACTAAATGTCCTTTATTTTACCAAAATGTCCTATATTTGAAAGTTTCGATTTCCGAGCCCTGCTCTGTATGCATTCCCACTCTCCCAAAAATATGCCTTGGTCCCCCTGTTAATTTTTTTAGAATTTTTTTCAAAACATCTCAAAAGTTTTCATTTACACTTTTTAGTCATTTTGAAGCAAAAAGTATTTTTTGCTAAAAGAATTCATAAAATTTTTTGCCTTGATCCCTAAGCTGATTTATAAAAAACAATTCCAATTAAAGTTTTTTTCTTACCTGAGCCAATTTTAAGTTTTTCTAAGTTAACTTATTATTTTTAAGAAAAATTATAAATGGTTTTCGTAAATGGCTCTTAGCTTAAGACAACTAAATTTCAGGTATTTTCTGTTTTAAAAATCTGAAAAGGCAATCAAAAAAAGTTTAGAAAATGGTTTTTAATTTGTGATTTTGCTTTATTGTCAAACATTTTAATAATTCTACAAATAGCTTTTACACTGTCTCTTTGTCTAAAAGTATCTTTTTTACACAAAGGTTGTTATTGAAAATCTGTGGACATTGGCTTGATCCAATGCTTGCTGATCCACAAATACATCAAATATGTTCACACAACAAAATTAAATTTCACTTCAGTAAAAAAGACACAATTTTGGAAAAAAGATAATTTGTCTTGAATAGACTGAATGAATAGTAAAAACAAACTAAAGTAAAAACATTTATTCAACTTCTTAGTTAAAATAAATTAAGTGCAGGAAGTTGGCTGACAGGTCACGAAAAAAGCAGATCAAATATCTCATAAAAAGTAGTTGGATTTTAAGAAACCTTTTTTGAATGCAATTCTATTATTCCAATGATGTTTCGTCCAATTTTTACAGGACTTTCATTTACAGGACTGCCATTTGGATTAAATGTTTGATTTTAGACAAACCGATTCTTGAAAATCTAATTTTTAGTCCTGTAATCTGATTTTTTTAAAATTCTGTCTGATTTTTCGAAATTTTAGTTGAAAGCCATGAATTTTATCATTCTTTTAAGTTAAAGTTCCAGATCTCTATTGTGAAAGCTATAAATAAACTTCTGTTACAAAACTGTGAGACCCATCAAAGGATGAAACCAAAAAGAAAATTAACATCCAACACGATATACTGGTTGCGTTGAATAGTAAATTGAGACATCCAGTATTGAGTACTGATGGTGTCCACTAAAACTTTAAAACTGATAGCTATGAAATGTTTCTGCAAAAAATTTTTCTGGTACTGGTTGTTCGGTACTCCTTGGATAATTGCGGTATTTTAATTTCTAATTAGCACTTCATAAAAATGGTCCTTCCCTCAGCATAAACCACTGCTGCAAGTTTTAAATTTTGGTGCAAGCATCGACCTACTCATTAAACCCGCACCAACCAACTTCCCAGACCCGCACCGGCACCAGCCTGATGCGAGTTGTCGGTGCTAACTCCGGCGTCACAAAAAAATTCCTAAAAATTTCAGCTTGGGGGACCAAGGTGAAATTTTTTACACAATCTTTACCTAAAATTTTTTTGGGGCAATTGATTTAAAAATGAAAATAAACACTGTTAAGGCTTTTTACACAGCAAACGCCGTGCGTCCTGAAGGTATATTCTTGTGCAGAATTTTCCGCTAAACACGATGGTGAAAACAAAAATAACGAAAAGTCATATTATGGTGGTCAGCTGCCCTTGTGAACCGACCAAGTCACGATTTTCTTTTATGCGACTTTGAAAAAGTACACCGTGCGAATTTTTTTTTATAGATTGAACTTATTTTTTGTGAAAAAATTATCACAGACGTATTTTGAGGTATTTACGATAATCGAGGTGGGTGACTCTTTTTGATGATGCTTTTTCTTTGCAGTTGCAATGACATATCAAGACGACGACAAAGATTCTGCGAAGTTTGTGATATTTTTGCAAAATTTCCTGTTATTGCCGAAGGCTTAGGCATAGGAATGTAATAGTCAGTTTCATTATAAAAAAATACGGCTCTTAATGATCTAACTAAAAAAGTTTGCAAGGGTCATGGGTGGATTAGTTTTTCCACCTGTTGTTTTGCTGACCGCTGTGAAATTTCTATCAGTGCTCCGGAAAAAAAATTCGCAGTCTGAATAATCAATCAAAAAACTACGAACTTTTCATCCTATCAATTCCTCGATAAGAAGTTTATAATAAATTTATTTACTTAGCTAACTTTCAGATATAAAAAAGATGTTCAGAGGCTAATGTGCAGTGAAAACAACAATGTTTTATTCCTCTATAAAACCTGGGTTTGGCTCTCAACACAAAGTGTCACCAAAGAAAGATTTTATGCTCAACAATTAGTGCCTATTTTTAAACAAAACAATTAAAGAACAATACATTAAAAGGAGAATAGAAAAAACATCACTCGAAACACTTTTTTCCAGATAAAAAAGAGACCGCTTTATGGCTACAAAAAATCAATAGTGCTAGCCTAGAATGGGAATCCGACTTTCCATCTTGACTAGAGATGATAAATGGCCTATTACGTGACGGGGCAGGACGAAAATTGTGAAAATAAATTCAGGACGGGGCACCGGGACGGGATGACCAAAGAATTTACTCCGGGACGGGACACCCAGACGGGATACTTGGAAGACCTTTTTTGAAAAACCATTCCGAGATTATAAGCGATGATACCCCTTCGAGACGTTACGGAACGGGAGTGCCGTCCCGTCCTGCCATCATTTCTGATTTTGACCCCTTGTTAATTTTTCGGTTTGTGCTTAGGCTTAGGCTAGGCCTACCCACGGAATTTACATTCCAATTTTTTCTGGCACGGGCGATAAAATTCGATGTTTGAGACGGAATCAAAATGTTAGCCATGCTGTAAAAGTCAATAAAAGGACCTAATTAATTCAAAAGTAGGGTCCAACAATAAAAAATAAATCCAAATCAATCATAATGAAAAAAGAGAAAGCAACAACCGAAAAGTATATTCTTTTTGCTAACAAATTTAAAAATCTTTTTATTAGCTATAGAGGGTATCATTATTGTGATAATAAAATTATTCACCAACCCTTCTAGGCGTCCTCGACCGACTAGCTATGGAATAGCTAGACATGTTGGCAGGAAATGTTTGGCAATAAGGTTAGATAATATAGGTTAGTGTAGAATCTAGATTGAATATTTGCTGATGCACTTAAGGCCTTCTTTGATGCTGATTTTTTGATGTAAGTGAAGGTATGGGGGATAAGTAGTGATTGCACTGGCACATTTTCTGCTTTTGCTAATTTCTGTTTATACAATCTAAAATTTGATCATTAAATTCTTTTAAAACTTTTAGTCGTCTCATACACGTAATAGACTTTTAGGGCTTTTTTCTGCATGGATTTTTGCATCTTGCCCCACTCCAAATTTCAGCTTTGGTGGTCGCAGGACAATAGATGACTTTTAGGGGCAATTTATGACACGAAATTTAACAACTTTTGAAGAATTCATAGATTTGAAGAATGAAAAATAAATAAAATTACCAGTTCGCTCGACAAACCTCGCCGTGAATATAATTTTTTGTAACCCATCATTATTTAATTAAAATAAACAAAAGACTTTCCTTGCCCATTTGCGGTCACCACCGGAAAAGTTCTTATCGAAAAGCGCGAATCATCATTTTAGAGTGGTCTTCGAAACTCGCTTCATCCAAATTTCTGAATTCTTTTTCTAGTTCTGTTTTGGACAGTTCGACTCCCGGCTGTAAAACTTTTTGTGAAAATATCATGCTACATAGACTTGCCAGTTTTTATTGAAAACAAACAACCTGCGATATTATTTATCTTTACATTCCGTGATGGCTTGTTCGCGTTGTTAAAGTTCGCGTTAGTGTTAAAGTTCGGGTTTTTGGCTACGTAAACACCTGTAATGCGAATTCTAACTAGAAGTCGAGGGTGTTCGTGTACCTCAAGTTCAAATTCGATGTCGAATTTAAAGGTGTTCATGCATATACCTTGGATTCTCTTGTAGTAAATCTCTCCAAAAACTAACTTTTAGTAACCTTTAACCGCTCTGGGTGAGATTCCGAGCTATCTAAGTCATATAAATAAGCAATTTTAAGTTCGGCCTCGGACTCTAACTCGAAGTACGTGCACACCTTCGAATTAGAATTAGAGTTCGGATTTTTGATTACATGAGCACCTCTTACCCCATTTCTAAGTTTAACTCGAACTCTAACTCGAACAACGTTAACAAGCCATAAATTCAAAAAGGTAGTTTTAGAGTGGTCTTCGGAACTCGCTTCATCCAAATTTATAAAATCTTTTTCTAGTTCTGTTTTGGACAGTTCGACTCCGGGCTGGAACACTTTTTTGTAAAAAATATCATGATACATAGACTTGCTAGTTTTTATTGAAAAAAAACAACCTGCTATATTATTTATATTTACAACCTTATTTTCGGATGCCCGAAAATT
The DNA here is from genome assembly GCA_004194705.1 of Ditylenchus dipsaci. NCBI lineage: Eukaryota > Metazoa > Nematoda > Chromadorea > Rhabditida > Anguinidae > Ditylenchus > Ditylenchus dipsaci. The sequence continues at coordinate 51,073 of SADC01000897.1, read as the reverse complement.
AAAAAGTTGGAATTCGATCTCGAGATTTTTAGGTGCTCAACCAAAATCTAAAAAGTGGTATCGGTACATCTCGTGGAATTAAGAAAACTTTAAAACACAGCTTTGCAAAATTTTCACACTAGGCTGAGATATAGTTCCTAAAAGTCGAGGAGCTGCCTTATCAGAGAAAATGCGTTTTTTTAAACCATACTAGCCAAAGATAACTTGCAATCAATTTAAAATTGTGACAAAACAACTGTAGGAGGCGGAGGAATCGATGGTGCCATTTACCTACAGCCCATAAATTTATTGAATTTTATAACTTTTACCGTGTGGCTTGAGTTGGAATGTGACGAAAAAGGACGGTCCAATTTTATCAAAGAAAAACTTTTTGGGTATAATGTACCATTAAGTTAAGTATCTGAGAAGTGAAAGCAGGGGCAGTTTTATCAAAGAAAACCTGCGAGGTCAAGGTGTGGTTAGAGATTTCGGATATGAGGGAAGGTATTCTCAGAATTTGCTTCTTAAATTTTACCTTGTGCTTGTTTCTTAACACAAACATGACCTTATTATCCAAAAATATTGAACAAATTCTTACTGCCCATTGTCTTTGCTTACATCCCAAACTCTTTGTATGTTTCCTAGGTTTCAGCAATGTCCAACTATTCAGAATAAAGACAAAACCTCGGTGGAGAATATTAATAAACCGAAACTGATATCTTATTCTATTCTTTTAACGATAAAAAAAGTTTTGTTTTAATTTTGCTGTCAAGACCCGCAACACTCGACAGAAGGTGGATTGGCGCCTTGAAGGCGCCTGGTTGAAAACGTCAATTGTTGGGACTTCAAATAACACTTAGGCTCTTTTTTTTGATCGGGACCTTTCAGGGGCTTCTCAAAAGCTACCTATCTACTTATCCACCGGGGTACCTACCAACCCTACCTGGCCATCCACCTACCCTACCTGGCCACCTACCTGCCCTATCTGGCCACATACTCAAACTGCGCATCACACACGAAGAAAATTTAAAAAAATAAATCATAAGTTTCAACATCTTTTAGAGACAAAAAACATTTTGATTTACTGAACTTCCGTGTTTACTGTATTCTTGTTTTTCTGGATCTTAAAATCGATAAGGCTCCAACCAAAATCTTTCTTTACATGATATTTTTTTTTCATACGATAGCCAAGATTCTGAGTAGTAGCGAGTGAAGTAAAAGTAAACGAGTAGCGCCTCGATTTCGAGGGCTAAATTATCCGACAACCTGATAGATTCTGTCACCATATCCGAAAAATATTAGGAATAAGAAGCCTAGTGAAGTATAGAAAAACCATGAGCGAATTTTTTAAATTAAAAGGGCTGGACTAGATAAGCACTGGCTAGGTCACTTGTTCGAATATCACTGGCTGATGAACTTATGAAAAACACAATAATTTTGATATTAAGACCCACAACTAGGGTTGTCGAGTCGAGGCCTCGATTTCGAGTTTTGGACTCGAAAACTTGAAAATTTTCGATTTCGAGTCCTTTTTTCGAGTCTCGAGGCCTCGAAAAAAGAATTACGAGTCCGTTTTTCGAGTCTCGAGGCCTCGAAAAAAAATTCGAGTCCTTCTTTCGAGTTTCGAGGCCTCGATTTCGAGTTTCAGACTCGAAAACTCGAAAATTTTCGAGTTTCGAGTTTCGGTTCGAGTCGAGGCCTCGAAAATTTTCGAGTCGATTCGAGTCCTCGAGTCGAGGCTTCGAAAATTTCGAGCCTCGACAACCCTACTCACAACTAGAGAATCGTTTTTGCCTTTACCGATATAACGATACGATATTTTCTGGCAAATTTTTGACCGATCGATATAACGATACGATATTTTTTCGCCAACGATATATCGCGATATTTCACGAAATTTTTTCAAGGCATTTATTAACTCATAGACATTACAATCAACAAATCTAGTATTCATAAATTTCAAGTGAAACAGAAAAAATGGTAAAAAAGTCGGCAAGAAAGCAAAAAAAAACACCGAAGTTGAATTGCCGCAGCGCAATTTAAAAAAAATCTTACAAATTTGAAAAACGGGTATTTTTCATGTGAACGATACGATAAACGATATTTTTCGTTCACAACGATCGATATAACGATACGATATTTTCGGCCATATTTAGAACGATCGATACGATATAACGATACGATATATCGTATCGACCGGACCTCTACTCACAACGCTCGATATAGCATCGGCCTAAATTAAATTAGAGCAGTGCTTTATTGAGCGTCGCGGTTTTAAATGGCAAAATTATCGTGTTTTCAAAAACGATCGTCGAAATCGGAATCCTTGCAATGTTTCGAACTAGACTGTTGCTGAAATTTTAGCAAAAGGTTCAAAAGTTGAGGTAAAAAGTGTGGGACCCTAGGCGGAAACGAACTTTTACTATATTGATAGTATATTGGGCTCTATATGTGTTCGTGGAACTCCCAAAAAATTTTGCCTTGGTCCCCCTGTTTTTTTTTTTCGTAATTTTTTGAAATTTGTGCTTGGTCCCCCCTGTTGATTTGTTTTGATATTTTTTTCAAAAGTCTTAAAAAGTATCAAACAGCCAAAAACCTTTTTTTAAAGTATGTGAGCCCTTGTCCATTTACTACGGTGGACAGAAAGACAGAAAAGCAAAATTTTTTTGGGAGTTCCACGAACACATATAGAGCCGTATATTGACTGCCCTCTCGAAAAGGGATGAAATGTACTTGGTTTACAGCAGCTATCATAAAACTCCAGCTTTTTAAAGGACCATTGTTTTTGCGCGCAGCAGCATGTGCAATGTTTGAATTGGCGGAGGACACTTCTCTTTCTTCTCGAATCATACTCTTTGGAGTTACGGCGAACGACTCCAAAGAGTAAAATTTGAGACGAAGGAGAAGTGTGCCCCGCCAATTCAAATTTTGCAACATGCCACTGCGCGCGAAAACCATGGTCCTTTGAAAAGCCGTTGTTTTTACAAGAATTTTTTTTTAATTCTGTGACTGGTTTATTGGTTTTCGGCACCCATCAATATTTTATTCATTGATAATCTTGATAATTATTGGTTAGGTCTATTTGCGACGCAGAATAGGGTTTTCAGGAGGGGCAAACCTTTTTCTTGCCGTAAAAATACTTTTTTGCCGCAGAAATACTTTTTGTTGCCGTAAAAATACTTTTTTCTGCCGCAACGCATATTTTCTTTTCCCGTGGAAAGTCGTTTTACAGCGAGAAAAAATTTGCGGCAAAAAAAAGTTTTTTACGTCAAGAAAAGGTTCGCCCTTTCAGGAGTATGACGTTGTCGGGTGACTTTGCCCAAAGAATGAAGTGATTTGAACTTTCTGATGGGCAACCGACATTTAGCATAATTTGTGCAATTTGTCCGCGGACATTTAGCATAATTATGCAATTTGTCCGCGGACGATTAGCATAATTTTGTGCAATTTGTCCGCGGACATTTAGCATAATTATGCAATTTGTCCGCGGACGATTAGCATAATTTGTGCAATTTGTCCGCGGACATTTAGCATAATTATGCAATTTGTCCGCGGACGTTATGCATAATTTTGAAATTTCTCGAGTTATCGATCGTTTTTACTTTCTTCTACAATGATTCAATGAAATTCCAATTGCAATAAGCAGAAAATCAATTATCCATCTTGTAATAGTCCAACTCGAATTATTAGAAAACCAATTATCTATTATGTAACAGACACAGCGCGAGGCAAATAGACTTTCATTTTATTAAACTCAATAACAACGTCCTGACAATCCAAAACACCTATTGTTCCAACTCAATATCACTGTCATCACTTTCTTCTACGTCATCCAGGTCAGGGTGAAATCCATTTGCATACCAAAGCGCGTCTTGAATAGAACGGAGAAATGTCATCAATTGGTCACTACTGCGAGCTGCTTCTTCTGAGCTTTCTTCCCATTCCATCACTAATGCATGAACCATTTGCTCTGATCTGCGTTGATTTGGGCGTACCAATCTGAAAGACTCTTCTGGATTGTCTTCGTGTCTTGAAAAATTCATTTATTTTAACCACCAACGCAAGTTAAATACCGTTCAATAGCATGACGGACGGCTTCTTCTTCCTCAACTTGGAATTGAATGACTTTGCTTCTGTCGGGCTTTCCACCACCTGCAAAATGAGCCTTGTACTCCCTGTTCCAAGACTCTACTGCATTGTTGGTAACTGGAAGCTGGCTTTCAACAGGCTTGTTAAGGTTCCACACATGAACAGGAGAGACCGCTGGCTGAAGTTGAGCGCCGGAGCCCCGGAACAGATACGTTTTGTGGAAATAGTCCATGAATGCTTAAAAATATCGTCTAGACGCAACCATCGTAATGATAAAGCAAGAACACAAACCTGCAGCATGACTTTGATCCAATAATGTCGGGATCCTTTCACTGACCAGACTTGCAAAAGCCTCCACTAACGCAAGATACCCATGTATCACATCTCGCTTAGGCAGATAGGCTAGCTTTGAGAAAAGGACGACCCAATCCATCAGATGCTCATTCTTGTAGAAATTTGCCATTCCATGCTTATGAGCCATTTGCGGTTTGATTGAGAGAGATTAAATACACATTTTATTGGCTCGGCATAAGGAAAAATGGTAGACATGACATTTGATGGAGCTTGTTCAAAATCTATATAAAATTTATGAGCACAAGAAATTCAAAGAATGCTCTTTACCTGACAAATACATCTTGACATTGTAATTCTCGGCAGGCAATGAGAATATTTCTTGAAAAACGCGCGTATAAGTCAGCTCATCTTTGTTGGTCATCCAAACGAACGCCACTGGCAAGAGTCGTTCGTCGATGTAAGCATGTAGAGTAAAGTACTATGAAAAAATCGATATCAGTCAACGTTTAATTTTTTGATGTGAAACACTGACCTGGTAGAATCCACGTGGAGTTTTGGCGTATGTTGCGTCGTAAGCGACAAGACTTGTCCTCTGCAAAAGCTGGTGTCCAAACTGTGAGCGCCATACAACTATCCACGAAAGATCTAGCGATAAATAAATAGACATATTAGGAAGGAAATACATTTGAAGTAGCTGGTTCTGTCATGCGAGAATCATAGACCATAAACTGCTGCGATTCAACGGTTCGTTGAGACTCATACGGAATAGACATTTTACGAGCTCTTTTGCAATCGATGATTCTTGAATTGATCTTTAAAACTTTTCATGAAAATAGTAGACTTCAAAATAAGGATTCATGCCTTGTACTTTTTACGCCTTATTTGCCTCGATATGCTCTCGTCCTTGGGAAGAGCATAAATTAAAGATCTTCTAGCACCATGCTTAATTGAGCGTAGAATGGACTTAGTTTTGCTGATTGGGGAAGCTTCAGCGACGATGAATCCTGTGCTTAATCTTTGCCGAATCTCAAACAAAAGGTATGTGAAAATAACACAGTATATCAGTACCTCGAAGTCATTTCTCTTTGCATCATGACTGTGTAGCCTAGTCAAGTAGAAGAAATGCTGACCTTGTTTCATAAAACCTCTTCCTTTGCAATGCCGGTAATTGCCACCACGATTTTTGACCGTCTTTGTGCAGATGAAATAGATGATATCGAAAATCTTCTGGTTTTCCTGACAAAAAAGCAAGAAATAGATTCTAACCAGCGAAAATTACTCTTTGAATGACGTAACAGTAGCCATTTGACCAAATTAGACATTTTCCGCTAGGACTCGTTCCTTCTTGCTCGATTTGCTCCTTGGACAGAAAGCCGACCACTTCTTCGCTTTCACAATCACTTGACATGGCGATTTAACTGAAATCTATAGTATTTATAAGTCAGAGAACAAAAACCGATCAAGGAAACGGTAAACATCATGCTGTGTCTGCCAACGAGTTTTAAAGTTATGCTAATTGTCCGCGGAAAAATTTCGAAATTATGCGAAATGTCCGCGGACAAATCGCACAAATTATGCATAATGTCCGCGGACAAATTGCATAATTATGCTAAATATCCGCGGACAACTTTTACCGGACAAATTGCATAATTATGCTAAATGTCCGCGGAGAAATTTCACAAATTATGCTAAATGTCCGGTTGCCTTCTGATGATCTGATGTAAAAACATTTTTTCATAAAATAAATAGAAAATATTGTAAACTTTTTGTTAGGTTTCAGAAATCAAGTTCGATACTAATTTCTTTTATCAGATTTAAAAGAGAAGTCTTGTAATTACGTACTTCGGTAGAACCCCTCAGAAAATTCGAAATTGAGTGATTGGGCTCGAACGAAAGCGTGCGGTGTGCTGATTACGATATCATCAAATTCAGTCCGCTTTTCCATATAATTCCCCTAGCATACAGTGAACGCGTACCGTATTATCTCGAATAAGCGCTCCGATACGCTTTTTTCCCAATCCTTTGAAAATCTGAAAAAATTGGGGTTGATCTCGATATTTTTGGGCGCTCAAATAAAATTCAAAAAGTGTAATCAGTGGAGCTTGTAAGAGTTAAAAAAATTCAGAAAACAGCTCTGCAAAATATTTAATCTATCTTAAGACACAGACCCTCAAAGTAGATGGGGCGCTTATTAGAGAGGGGATGCTAATTAAAGGTAATACGGTATTTATGCTATACACGTCTCATTTCTTAGATATGTCGACTGTTAAAATTTTAGCGTGATATAATTGAGTTTAAAGGAGAGATAATGGATTGTTTAATGCTAGTTCAGAATGTGTCACTTGGAAGAAACTCATTAAGGCTATTAGTCCCTATTTCCACCTGCTTGTCTGCCTTTTCATATTTGCCGGCCTAACTTTAAACCAAAAAAAACAAAAAGACACATAAGCTATGAGAACAAGTAGACTCACTAGAGAAAAAACCAAAAAGGTATTTCAAAATCACATAGCCAATCTTTAAAATACGCAGAAAGGGGCATACCAGTGCGGTAAAGTAAAAAGGGTGGGTCGATTTTTTCTCTCTCGACTCATTTTTGCGAAAAAATGTCAGAATTACACTAAAATTGACTAAATTGCTCAGATTGCCACCCAAAACCACCCTAAACACTGGTTCAGGGTAGTTATTACTGGTTGGGAGTGGTCTAAAGTGGTTCAGGGTGGTTCTGAATTGTTGAGGGTGGGATACTGGGCTATTGAGCCAATCAAACGGAAAATTTGATGAGCTTTTGATGAGAAAAAAGGAACAAAAGAGAGATTCCTTAGAAACCCCGAGGAAAACCAACTTTTAGTGGCTTTATCGACTCCGGTTGAGATTCTGATTAGTCCAACTTATTTTTTGACTGTAAAATTTGAATCTCCGCCAAAATTTTGATCTAATTTGCTATTTTGTCAACTACATTTGTCATGTCGGTCTGACCTGATCTGAACTGATCTTTCACGATCTGATCTAGATTGACCAGATCTTTGCCCACTTCTGATCAAGACTACATTATTGAAGTTTTGCAATTTCGTGGTTCAGCCGTCACAACAGGGCCACAGTCCCTGATGGCTTGTTCACGAATTTCGAGTTCGGATTTTTGGCAACGTGAACACCTTTGATCCGAACTCGAACTTGCAGTTGAACTCAAACTCCAACTCGCCAGTGTTCACGTAGTTCGAGTTCGACTACAAGGTTGAACTTGAAGGTGTTGATGTATATAATTTGGATTCCCCTTTCGTAAATCCCCAAAGTACCAACTTTTTTTTGGCTTCCGACTATTTTGGATGATATTCTGAGTGATCAAAGTTATATACATGAATATTTTCAAGTTCTTTCTCGGACTCAAAGTCAAACTACGTGAACACCTTCGAGTTCGGATTTTGGTTACATAAACACATTGATCGAAGTTGAACTTGACACGAACTCGAAAACGTGAACTTACGATCCATAGTTATCGAAGGTCTTGTAGGATCGGACGTTCGAAAAGATCAAAGAAGCATTCGTATTTTTCTAATTGAATAACTGACAGGTTACACTCCCCCCTCTTTATGACTCGAGAGTTAGCGTCCCAAAGCGGAAATTACAGAAAATACAGTAACTTGCACTGTTAATCTTGATACGAGCTGATATGCCCCTTAAAAACGCATTTGTTTTTTTGTCACAAATTTTAAATTTCCTAGTCTACTTCAAATCCCGCCGAAATTCATTCAAAACACGTCTATTTAACAAATTTGTCACTTCAAAAGCCTAGCATTAATTGCAAAAAGGTTTGCTGGCAAAAAATTAAGCCGTCTTCATAAACTGGGTAATGAGCAAAGAGCTGGAGGGGGACACACGTGCATCCAGGCATCCAAGCACACTCTTCAGCCTAGCCTAATAAATTGAACAGAAGACACATATAAAAGCCACAGCCCTGCTGGCTGGGTGGTGTAAACTTAATAGTGGTAGAAGAGGACCCATTTGAGTGGTGCTACTTTTATTGGGCTTCACAATAATGCCGATGTGCCAACCAAATAGCCAATAAATAAAAAATTTAAATAAAGGGTTTTTTTCGGAAAGGAGTGGGAAACTGCTGCTCGTGGTTTTTTTACTTGTGTGTATGCTTGGTCTAGGTGGCTGGCTGGAGTGGTTGAAACCAGACAAAGCCTTCAGGCTATTTGTGCTTTTGCAAATGGGTGTTCAAGAGAAGTTGCCTAATAGCCTACTTCGTTGATTCGGATCGAATTTCAGGGATGCATGGGTGGCTTGAGTGGAGAGTTGACTTTTTTTAAAGTGGAAATTAGACTTTTGGTGGATTGAAAAGTTCAAAAAGTGTTTTTTGAGAGTGTTGAGTACTTATTTGAATGGTGTTTGACCTTTCAAATTTGACCAAATTAGGGTAGGGTGACGGGAATATTCCCGAAATAACCAAAAAATATCACCGCAGTCAAAAGTCGGTGATTTTCTTTTTGGGGAAGTACCAAGTTTTTTTAGCCAATCTTGACTTCAATTGTACATCTGCATTTTTGAAACGCATGTGCACTTTCAAAAGTGAAAATTCTTTTGTTCCTTTTTCAGCCTTTCGGTTTTGTCAGGCAAGTCACTGATTTCACACCGGATTTGTGCTCAGGACGGTAAATTTGCTTTAAAAAAACAACTCTTAAACCAAGAATTCTCCAACAATTTCTCCAAAAACGAAGATTAGAATTGAAATCTTTTTACTTTTTACTTTTTACCATTCTCTCGAGAAAGAATATGACCGCTTTTTAGGAATGTTACGGAATATTCCCGTTAATATTCTCTAAAATATTATCGAAGTAGAATATCCCAACCCTAGCTCATTCTTGTTGTCTTTTTGCAGCATAAATAACAACACAAAAAGTTGGTAGAATATATTTGAGCCCTATCCAAAATCTACAAATGTACTTTAAAGGGGGGGGTTGGGAAAGCCATTTAGGTTTGAAAAAGTGGCTTCCATGGCGCGGTGCGTAAGTGCTCGCGTTTTTTGGACCAAAATGGTGTTTTTTTGGTGTTGCAGGTTCAATCCCACGTAGTGGCACACTATTTTTTTTTGGCTTGTTTGGCCAGTTTAGAGGTAATTTGGGTCGCTGATGCCGAATCTTGCGTCAAAAAAGTCTGATTACCTTTAAACTGGCCAAAGAAGCCAAAAAAAGTGTTCCACTACGTGGGATCGAACCTGCAACACCCAAAAAACACCATTTTCGGACAAAAAACGCGCGCACTTACGCAGTGCGCCATGGAAGCCACTTTTTCAAACCTAAATGGCTTCCTCGCCCCCCCCCCCTTTAATATAAGTTTTAATGTCAACTGCGAGAGCCGCACCAAACCACAAGCCGAAAAACATTTTAGGATGAACCAATAAATTACATATTTTCTTGGCTAGCTGTTAATTGGGATGTCTATAAAGTCTTTTTAAAGGAGGCTTTTGTGTTTTGACACTTTCACGGGTTTCAAAATTCGCATTTACAAAAATAGCAAAATTTTTTTGGTGAGTCTCAGAGCAGAAATTGCTGAGAAATAACACAACTGAACAAAATCGAAACGAAAATAAAACCGGAAGATAAATTTTAACACTGCAAGTCGGAAGAAAAAAAGTGTCAGATATTCGGAATTCTTTTGCGTCCTTGTTGATATACTGTTTGCTTGGTTTGTGAAAGGGTTATATTCTTTTTGCCAATAGAATACTCGTTTTTGCCCATAGAATATTTTTCTTTGCCCATAGATTTGAATGCCCATAAGATACTTGTTTTGCCCATAGAATACTCGTTTCGCCCATAGAATATTTTTCTTTGCCATAGATTTTGAATGCCCATAAGATACTTGTTTTTGCCCATAGAATACTCGTTTTCGCCCATAGAATATTTTTTCTTTGCCCATAGATTTTGAATGCCCATAAGATACTTGTTTGCCCATAGAATACTCGTTTTTGCCCATAGAATATTTTTCTTTGCCCATAGATTTTGAATGCCCATAAGATACTTGTTTTTGCCATAGAATACTCATTTTGCCCATAGAATATTTTTCTTTGCCATAGATTTTGAATGCCCATAGATTAATTCTTTTTGCCCATAAATTTTAAAATTTTGCGGAAATTTTTTGGTCAGAAAATGACTTGGATCGCTCAGAATCTCACCCCAGAGTGGCCAAACGCCCCTGAAATTCGGTTTTTGGGGTTTACGAGAGGGGGGGGGGGCAAAATTTTTGCGAAAAATCGATTGAGCGGATCAGATTTCGGTCCGGTGAGCTCAATCGCTCTCATTCTTTCAAAATTTTGGTGGTTTTCAGTGGTTCAGGTTGAAATTCTGAGCGATTGAGCCATCGGACCCGAAAATCTGATCCGCTCAATCGATTTTTCACAAAAAGTTTCCCCCCTTTGGTAAACCCCCAAAAAACCAACTTTCAATGTCTTCTGGCCATTCCGGGGTGGGATTCTAAACGATCCAAGTCATTTTCTGACAAAAAATTTGGAATTTCCGCAAAATTTTAAAATCTATGGGCAAAAAGAATAAATCTATGAGCAAAAACGAGTATTCTATGGGCAAAAACAAGTATTCTATGGGCATTCAAATCTATGGGCAAAAAAAATATTCTATGGCAAAAACGAGTATGGGCCAAAAGAAATATATATCCTTTGTGAAATGTTTCACATTTTTTCCTTCTGTTATTTGGATTCTAGAACTTATTAAAAATTAAGATTGATTATTGAAAGCAAAAAAGATCAAAACCCATAAGATTATCACACCAAAAAGGCAACCGCATAGATAGACTAGCTGTTGGAATAATATTTTAACAGTTATCGTAAAAAGTACGGTCTAACAAAAAAATTGATTTTGGTTGGAAATGCATCCTTAACAGGTGACACACTGACAATACGTATAAATTATATTTTAAAATATGATGCGCAGCAGATCAGGAGTTTTATTTGCTTTTTAACATTTCGTTTTTGATTCACTTTTCAAATCAGTGCACCTATTAGAAAAAAAGTTACAGTCAGATAAAAAAAGAGCTTACATGAGATGTAATAGGGTGGTGAGGCGGGAGCGACGTTACCTATTTTCCAGAAATTCCAACAATTTTTTTGAAAAGAGAAACAGCTGTAATTGTGCTTTTCAGAGGTAAAATGAATTTAGTAAATATGCCAGGTTTTTTGAGTTTTTATCGCCATTTTTTCCTGGCACTATGCACCTCTTAGGGTTAGTAACTGCTCACAGAAGGATTAAAAATTTAATCTATAAGTCAAACCCATTTTACTGCAATTAAAACATAAGTTTGTGGTCCCAGAGTCATATCCTAGTCAAAAACATACACATCTAGGGTTGTCGACTCGACGCGTCGAATTCGACTTTTCACGTCGGAAAGTCGAAAAATTTCGACTTTCGACGTTTGACTCGACTCGACGCGTCGAAAATTTCGACTTTCGACGTTTGACTCGACTCGACGCGTCGAAAATTTCGACTTTCGACGTTTGACTCGACTCGACGCGTCGAAAATTTCGACTTTCGACTTTTGACTCGACTCGACGCGTCGATTCGAAGTTTCTCAACACGTAGCCTTTTGTCTCGAAATGTTGCCTTTTTCGAAAACACGGCTCTTACTCCGCTGCAGCCGAATAATGATGACTACTAGCTCGGGGGCCGCCTGTTGGTGGACAGCCCTCGCCTTGATTAATCTGCTAATTAAATTAATTAATCAAGCTGTTAAAATTCTCTTCTCACCTACCTGCTCTCCTGACAATCCTACCAACTCTCCTGACTAACCTACCCACTTTCGGGGCTTTTCTGCTCACTCTCTTGCATGAGCTAAACACTACCACACTCCTTGCCGACCTATCTTAACTCCGGGGTACCTTACCCACTATTCCGGCCGATCTATTCACTTTCCTTGGCACCCCTAGCCACTTCATGGCCGACTACCTATTCTCATGGCACCTCTACGTGCTCTTCTGGCACACTTGCTCCACTATTCTGGTATACCTACATACACTCCTTGCCAACCTAGCCACTCTCCTGACTCACTTATTCGCTGTCCTGGTTCACATATTGATGCTCGTGGCTGACTTGCCTTTTCTGACTGTTTACTTGCTTTCTCGGCACTGCTACTCACTCGTCTGGCAACCTACTCACGACCTACGCACTATCCAGGTACACTACGCACATGGTACCCGTACTCCCTCGCCTGGCATACCGTAAAAAACTCTATTAACTATAACTCGACTCGACGTGTCAAAATTGTCGACGTTCGACTCGACGCGTCGAAAAATTCGACGCGTCGACAACCCTATGCACATCATTGACAGTACATCACAGCGTGGAACGGAATGCTTACATCAGATGACCGTTAAATGGGGCTGTACAGTTGACTGGATAGTTAACCGTACAGTTAAACTAGGCTCCTCTATCGAGAGTTGACTGTATTGAAAAAAATTCAGCTATTAATTCACTAGAAACAGCTTTCGTTTTTTTTATTAGTCCCTCGTAATTGTTTTTAAGCTTCAAAAAAACGAACATTTTTAGGTTGATTTTAAACATATCCTGGCTGCTCAACCGAAATCTACAAAAGTGAAGTCAAATAAGTTCGTAATTAAAAACGATTTGTATAGTTTTTTGAGTTGACATATAGCGTGCTTATGGAAGTAACTATTAAAGATGGATTATTAGTTAAACAAAATACGGCAATTGATATACCTAAAAATTCTAACCCAGCTGCGTCGGATGCTGGAAAAAAAGTCGCAGCCAGTATTGTAAGTGCCCCGGTGCGGCACGGGGGAGCTCAGGGCACCGCATCGGTGGCAATTAGAAGGGGGGCGCTTATTTTCGGTCATAAATTTGAAGTAATTTTACTACTCCGACAATGAAAGTTTTTATCCTATTTGCAAATTTTTTATGATTTTCGGGCAGAATTTTTAGGCCAATTATTTGTCCAGGGCAGCCAAATTAAAGGGAGGGAAAAGTGCATGTATACGCATCGCGTAGGTCACAGGTTCGACTACTACCGGCTGCACACCATATATTTTATGTTCTTTTATTAATTAATTTCGTGTAAAAGTCATCCTCGGGCTCTTGACTGGTCCGACCAGACCATCAACGCAGGGTTTCACACCTAGTGTAGCTTATTCGTAAGCTTAAAAATAGGCTAGAGCTCCGACAATCACGGGTTTGAGGGCTTTTTTCTCGACAAGTCACACGTTTCATATATAAACACGGTTTCGAAAAATGGCGGGGGAGGGGGGCGCTTATTTTTCGATCGACCTCTAGGGGGGGGGTGGCAATTAGAGGGGGGCGGGCCATTGGAGGGTGGGGGGCGGCAATTAGAGGAAATACGGTATCTGCATTCAAGATACACCAAAAGTAAAAAAAATTTATGGTAAAATGTTGCTTGAAAAAAAAAAGCTACATTTGCAATAAATCTACTTTCCTGAAATCACAATCTCACATTTCTTTGTTGGACCATAAGCGCAGTTAAGGCATGGCCGGAATCTTATGTCCATAAAGGGGGAGGAGATCATATGTATGTGAAGAGGCTGCCTTATATCGAGCTAGCTGGAGGATCGTGTTCTACCCACACTTGCTCATTAATATTTATGAGGCCAGAAGAGGGTAGAATGAAGACGGCCAGAATAAGATACACCCCCCTTCCCCCCTCCTCTTTCCAAATAAAGAAGCTGCTGAATGGGAGATAGGGGATATTTCTCAGCATCCCATTTTTCTTTATCTTTATGACTTTTTATAAGGCATGCGTTTGTTGAATTTAGGTTTGAGCGGGATTAGGCTGAAAAAAAGTGCGAGAAATATAGAAAAAAGAGAGTTTTTTGCTTTATATGGAATGACTTTTACCAACACAATGAAAAAATATGCTAACACATTTTTCAGAAGCGGGGAGTATAGGATGTATCAAGAAATTTCAGGTTTCTCGAAGGGTAACTTTTTTAATAAATCGATTTTGCAATTCTGTTTTTGCCAATCGATTTTTTTTGCCGACAATACTTTTTTGGTGTAATGCCAAACACCATATTTATTTGTCCCCTCCTGTTGCTTCCCTATTTTCACCGTTACCTTTTTTCGCCATCACTATTTTTGGTATAATTGTTCTAAATTTTTTAAGCTTTGGTACCAATTTTAGCCCTGAATGTCAGCTACATTTTGGTACTACAATTTCTGGAAAAAAACAAAAAATTTTAGTTTGTGAACTATGAAAGACTCTCACTCTGTGTTCTACGGAATGATAAAAGTGTGAGAGTGAGCGCCTTTCAAATTTCAAACTTCTAGGCTTTATCCGGCCAACCCTGACCGTGACTTTGTCGCCGGCCCTTAGCAGTTCTAAAACAGTCCGTCCCGTCCTCCAAATACCGTAATTATTTTAATTGAAACCCCGGGTCACTATTTTCAATCCACTGAAAATCTTGAAATCGCCACCAAAAATGGCCTTAATTCTAAATTTTTGTCGAAAATAGTTAGCATGTAATACTAGAGACGGGTTTCTATCTAAATAACTACGGTAGGCAAAATTTTTAAAAATAGTCAACTTATTTCACAGAGTCAACACATCTCACATAGTTAACGAAATTTTTATAGTCAGTGTAATTTTTCGGCCCAGCCCGTAAGGGTTTTTGAACAGGATGCGCCAGGCTGCACATGTCCGCTGGTATCATAATTTTGAGCAACTGGTCATTGAGCAGCTGAGTTTAGCTTGTATTTAACTCTTTTGCCTATTTGAAAACATAAGCACAGTAGGTGATTTGGTAGATATAGTTGATAGATAGAAATTTAAAAGATTTTAAAAATTTATTTAAAAACATAATTTTTAAACGAAAAGTTAATTGTTCTCGTGAAAATTTTAGAAGAGGTTTTAAGTTTTTTAACAAAGTTATACTTCACGGTCGCAGAGAAATATTGACTTAAATAAATTTAACAAAAATATTACTCATAAATCCCATGAAACTATAAAGCAAATGAAAGTTTCAAAATATACATCAAATTTACAGCATCATAATCTACTACTACTTTTTTGATATGCTGGTCTACATCTACTGTCCGATTTTCCCACTCTTTCTAATCGAAATTTTCGTGCATCAGCTTTTTAGCCTATTTTATATCTTTGACAGTTAATATTTTAAGATTTAAGTTTGTCCTGATATCGCTGTGATATCTAGGCTGAAACTGGACGAGGAATTCAAAAAATGTATAAGACTTTTAAAAAACCTATCTTAGGGGCGCATAAAAAAACTCTAAACGTTAACTATGAGAAAATTACTAAAACGTCAACTATAAAAAATACTTGAAACGTTAACTATGAAAAAAATCGCTGAAACATAACTTATGAAAAAAAAGATGAAACATAATTATAAGAAAATATTTGAAAGGTCAACTACGTAAAAAATTGCTGAAATGTTGACTATGAAAAAAGGCTGAAACATTAAACTATAAAAAAAACGCAGACTTTATCAAAAATTTTAGCCGATTTTTTATTATTGCTGCGTGGCTGAAGTATGTTTTCTGTATAATCACTAGATTTTCTCACTTTTCTAGTGAGGTGTGAAGACCTAAGTCACAAAAAAACACAAAATTTCACCAATTTTAATCCCACAAAATTTCAAGCAACAAACAAAACAAACACAAATAAATCTTCAAAAAAGTCGCCAATATAAAAAAGGCTCAACATTCTTCAGTAATATTACATGAGTATTTAGTTCAAAATACTCCCAATCCCACCTTTAAGCAGCAGCAATCAGTCTTTTTTATTGACAAACAACCAGCAGCGCCAAGATGATGATATACTGGCAGTTAGCAATTGTTTGTGTTTAAAAAGACCCTGGATGGATGATCAACACACACTAGATGCTGGAGGTGAAATAGGGTAGGCAAGCAAAAAGATAAGAAACTATCACACACACAGACTGATTGAATGCTTTTGTTGGTGTTCCAGACTTATGATAGATTTTTTAAGCTGAAAATAAGTGGATGGATTTCTGCCTCACTTTTGAAAATAATTTAGTAGGGCTAGGGAGTTTGGAACACTGAGCTAACAGGTGACGTTTTTCGAGCCAAGGTTATTTGAATGGATAAAGGTCAAATTGGAGTTTTTTACAGTAGGTGTTGACAAAGTTCGTATCCCCCTTGCAACTCCCTTTTTCACAACTACCTTGCAAATTTAACATTAAGACTAATAATTTTTTCAATTTTTGCTATATTTGCCATCATCAGATATTAGATTTAAATTTTTTTAAATTCGCCTTAGTCCCCTCTTACTCTCAAAACTTGAATCCCTGCCAAATTTTCAAATTAAAATTTTACTTTTGACTTAAATAAAACGTTGCAGTCATTTTAAATACGTATTTCTTGTATTAATTAGCCCCCGGAGGCTAAATTTTTAGATGCCCGAAATCTTGAAATATGTAAATCAAAATGGCTCTACTCTGAAGTTCTAGTCAAAAAAAAAAGGGGGGGGGGGCTAAATTAGAGGGAGGGGCTAATTAGAGGAAATACGGTAGCTACTAAATTATTCTGAAGTCAATATTCGAGTGAAAAAAATAAAAACTTGAATTTAAAATTTGGCGAAATTCAAACAATTTTGAGAACAAGGGGGGGGGGGGGCGCTGGCAAATTTTAGAAAAGAAAACATTTCTCTCTCTTAAATCCAGGATTTGATGATGGCAAAGATAGTAAGCATGAAAATGTTATTAGTCTTGAATCATTGATTTGCTTTTTAGTTAGTGAAAGTGAGTTGTATGGGGCTACGAGCTTTGTGAATTAACCATTACTAGTTTTGTAAGGATTTGAATCTCAATATTTATATCAGAAGCTCAAACTTAACACGAGTGTCGAATTTCTGTTTCGCCCAAAATTTTTCTAATTCCTTTTTCATGCGTTTTAGCCTCTAAAACACTTTCCATAGGCCGGAAAGAATTTTGGAAAAGTTTTTTTACAAAATTTGACTTTTCGCCGTGAAACGCCAAGGCAATTATTGCTTCAAAGGTATTCTAGCGGGGTTAAATTGTTATTCGCACCATCCAGTCAATCAACAGGGGACCAAACAAAAAAATTTCACAAGTAAATTTTATAGAACACAGTTAAAAATAAAATTTTTTAGAGCTATATTTACGGCTAATTTGCCATACAAATATTTTTCAAACACCTGTTCTAAAAAAATTCAATTTTTTTTGCTGTGGTCCTCTCTGTTGTTCTCACCGTGGGAAACAAAAGCCTAAAATGCGTTCTTGAGCAAGCGTCTTTTAGTGACTACATTAATTTCATTTCACAATTCCAACGCGCTCTACAGACCAAATGACTATCCAGTCATGGCTGTTCAGGACCCGGAGTTGATCATTTGCCCGTGAACACCTTTACTCTAGCTCCGACTACAACTCCAACGTATTTACCTAGTCGGAGGTGGAGTATACCGAAAATTGATCTTTTTTGCCGACGATGAGCTATTGGGATGAGCCTAGCAACTATGAGTCTGATCAGTCCAAACCTGGAAAAAAAGGTTCGGGCGAAAAGCGCCCTCACTAATTACAAACAAACAATAGACTGTGAACAATAACGAACACACACGCCATCACAGTGTCAGGTCTCAAGCTCGGTAACTTTTTTTTAAAGTTCTGTATTGACTTTTGAAAGTGGAAATTAAAGAAATTTTGACCCTTGTATTGAAAAAACCCGGCCTTTTCAGCGAACCAGCGGACTGCTTGCGAGATTTCAAACTGCAACCGCTTAAATTGAGACAACTTCAATAGCGACAACTCAAATTGAGACAAAAATACCCGAACACATGTCTCAAATCCAAGAAAAAGTTGTAGACATATCATTAAAGCTTCCACACGCTGGCCTGCCCTGAGCCTAAGTCCTGAGCGTAAAATTGCTGTTCCAAAGAGTAGTTACAGCGATTTCGGTAGCTCAGATTCCGGCTTATTCTATACTAGCGCAGAAATTTCCAATAGTATTCGGCTAAATTTTACCCCCCACTCGATTTCACATCACACCCCAATCAATTAATCAACAGGGGACCAACGCATATTTTTTTATGAGAGGGTGGAATAAATTTTTCTATAGCTACATTTTCGCTTATTTAGCCTGAAAGGTTTTATTTATAGCCTCTACTATGGAAAAATTGTAAAACTTTTTTGACTTGGTCCCCCTGTTGATTGACTCGGAGGTGCGGGTGCGATCGAGTGAGAGGTGCGCGTTGCAAGTGCTCCTAAGTATATTACTATGAAAGAAAAAATAAAGCTAAAATAGTTAAGCATTTGGTCTACAAACAAAATTCGAGTGAGTTATTGGATAAAGAGCTGCTGAGAAGTGAGATAAAAATACCTTGAACAACGCAGTTTATTTTGTTTTCTCTCTTTTAAGGCTGCATTCTCGTGGTGTGTGAGCTTGATAATAATTAATTCACTTACTCACTTACTTTTAGATGGATAAAGAAGATGTCAGCTTTGTATAAGTTCTTAAATTTTTAAGGTGTAAAAAGCCAAAAAAATTAATTATAGTCCACGTCTGATTCTGGAGGGGCTGTGGTTTTGCTAGTAGCGAAATTTGAAAACAAGGCACTTTAGTAGTTAATTAAACAATTGTTTGGTGTCTATTTTATGAAACCACAATAGCTGCTGCAAAACCATAGTTCGTAGTGCCTTTTGCTGTCAGCTACCAATTTGGATTCGGAACACTGTTTTGGTTATTCTACGCTCCACTAGTCATAGGTTTCGCAGCTAATATGATCACTTGATTGATGCTAACCTATTATTACAAGAAATTTCTCAATATTTCCTAGCAATTTTCGGGCGGTTAAACATCAATTTTTTATTAAAGCAATTTTTTTTTGAGGTTTTTAGCATATTTTTGACTTCCTTGTGCCATTTTCAGTAGTTTTGAAAATCGAGAAAAATCAATCTATGGGCAGCTTGTAGTGATTCAGCTATCCAAAATAATGTAGTTAATGAGCCGACCTTTTTCTTACTTCTTTGTAGGGTGTCGAGTCGAGGCTTCGATTTCGAGATTTGGACTCTGTTCGAAACCCATCTGCCAATTTCGATGACATTTATTATTGTAAGCTTGTGAAACCCACGCAAAACTTGCGAAGTTGTGTATTAGGTTATTCTTAGGTTTAGATTTGGGTTTAGGTCCAGGGCCTAGCCGGCTACCAGACAATTTCTATATTTTTAGAATTTGTCGCGCGACATTTCTAATTTTTTCAGTAAATTCGGGACAAAACCGAATTTACCGAAAAATATTAGAAAATGTCGCGCGACAAATTCTAAAAATATTAGAAATTGTCTGGTAGCGGCCTAGCCACTACTATTACTTAACAAACGCTTTTGTCCAATTTTTTTTGAAAAATAGTGGTTCTAGGTACCCTTCAAAATTATTAGGGGGGGGGGGTAGATATATTGAGTAGCGTCAGATGTTTTTTTGCCAACCTTTTTTGTATTTGTTGTTTTGCTATGAATAAGGCTACTATAGTTACGCACTACAATTATAAAATCACTTCAAAAATGAAAATTTAAAAAAAATCTTTTATGGTGACTAAACTATAGTTCTTTCTGCTAAATTGCATCAAAGTATAAAACTCCTAATATTTATATGTCTAACATTTTGGCTCCGTCAATGACTTACTCACTTTTATTATTACTATTCTAGTTTGAATTTTTTTTCACATGGCTTTTAGCCCCATTTATGTTCTACGTTATTTTGACCAAGTCCAAACACTAGCACCTTCAAGTGGTTTATTTTAAACCAACCTTTGGTGTCTATTCTATGAAACTGCAATGGGATTTTTTCAACCAGTCGTATTAACCCCTTTTGCTGCCACTTACCAGCTCGGATTTGGAAGACACTCCTAGGCTACTACAGCACAGCAGCTTTACTTTATTAACCATAGGTTCTGCAGCTATATGATCACTGGATTGATGCTAACCCTTTTACCAGATATATTTCAGTATTCCCAACACTTTTTTTCGTTGGCTAAACACTCAATTTCTGATCAAAGCAATATTAGTTTTTTGTGTTGGTGTACAATTCTGCCCTTTTTATGCCATTCTCAGTAGTTGCAGAAAATCGCGAAAAAATTAATGAGTGGGCCATTCCAATGATCCAGTTCTAAAATATTATATTGACAATGAGCCGACATTTTTTCTACTTCTTTACTCCTGATTTTGTACTCCTTTTAGTAGGTTCAACTATATTAGTTTTTTGCTTCTGATGGAGCCTTTTGTTTTGAATTTTTGGAATTTAACCAAATTTTAAAAATAAGTTATCTTGTATAATATTATCTCGCTGGTCCAAGCTTTTATTGCCACTATATTTTTGTTGATACCTTATCTGATGTTTACAACTTTTATTTTTTTGAAGGTCCCAATAGTTGTCCAGTATTGCAGTCTCTTTTGTGTAATGGATTCTCATTGCACACTTTGTTGTGTTAAACCCTATAGAAATTTCGTATTGAATTTGCTTGATTTTCTCGGTGTGAGGTTGTTATTAATATTTCTTCTCCTGAAAGCATTTCCAATTGTTCACTTTCAAAATCAACTGAAATTAATGCTAGAATTCATATTGATACGAAATTCTCTGTGCGTTGATAATAAAATTTTGTAGTGAGGCTAGGCGTGTGCACGGGCCAGCCCAACTTGATTTATTTCTCAGTAATTAACCAAATAAACCGGCGGTTTGGTGACCCGGTTTTCGGTTTTGCCGGTTTGACAGACTCGCTTTTGGTTTCGGTTTATTTCCTGAAAAACCGGTTTTCGGTTAACATAGTTCACCTACTTTGTAGGTGAACTATGAAAAAATATCTTTTAATTTCATTTTATTTAGGTGGAACGAGTAGCGGACCAGATTCTTATGCGTCCTGGTTAGCTCGGCATAATTCGGAGGATAATTTGATGAATGACTTTTCTATCAGTGCTCAGGAAGCTCGAAGACAACAATCAGTCAAATCTATTGAAAGCATTACCGTAGAGAAGCAGGGTGGATAAACTGCAATTATCAAAAAAAACATACTTTGCATTGCCTTAATAATGACCTCATTCTGTATTTTTTACATATATATAAATATATCTTTATATGGTATTTGACTATGCCCGTCCCGTTTTTGACTATAAAGTTGTTCGCAGCATAAGTGGCCTTAGAGTTGATTCGCCACAATTTATATTTGTTAGTGTTATTGCAGATGATATTTGGCGAGAAAGACTACAACAATCCTTGAAGTCGGCACGATTCACACTGTGAATTGAAAGCGGCGATCAAGGTAACTTATTTTATGGATTTTACAAAAACAAATCGTGTTATTTTAAGCAGACTAGCCACTGCTATGTCATAGCAGTGACCGTCCTGACCGACATGAAGACATTTTTCGATGGTGAAAAAAATAACGAGCGTTTTTCCAAGCTTCTGCCCTCTCTTTCAGCGACTTCGGTGAGCAGAGAAAGAACTTTTTCAATCGCAGGGTCTCTACGCCAATACTCTTCGAAATCAGTAAAATTTTGCTTGAGATTTCATATTTTTTAAGAAATGTGATTTTCAGTCTTAGCGCAAGAACTGACAAAATGCTTATTCTCATCAAACAACATAACAAGCTCAAGCTTACCATTCGCACAGCCAGATGATGTGGAAACATAAGATAGACAGTGAGGATCAGTTCTAGTATACACCTTTCATCAAGTCTAGTATACACCCTTCAGTCAAATTAGCTGGGGGACCAAGGCAATTTTTTTTAAAAATTTAAAATTAAAAAAAATTTGCCTTGGTCCCTAAGCTAATTTGACTGAAGGGTGTATACTAGACTTTAGCTGACAGTGAAAATGAAAAATACGACGTTCAATAATATTGTCCGTTCCTGTTATGCTATCGAAATTGTTTCCATATGTGTGTTCATGAAGATTTTGTTTCATGTGTTACTTTTTTGTTCTGCTGTGAAAAATTTATGTAACAATTATGTAATAATGATATTTTTTACAATAGATAAAGTGACCTCAAAAATCAGCAAGCAGTAAATAAAACGCCTTTGGCGAAAAACCGGCAAACCGGTCAACCGACCGGGTTCTATAACCAAACCGGAAACCGTTTCGCCAAAAGCTTGGTTTGAAAAATCGACTGATTGAAAAAAAACCGGAACCGTGCGACCCTACTACAAAGTCCCCTGCGGTCTTAAAAAACTTGTTTGAGACAAGCAGCTAGAATAGGCAGTTCTATCCTTTGCAATGCTAAAGAAATAAGGTCGTGCACAGAAATTATCAAAAGTTCCTGTAATTTTTGGAAAAATATTTTTTTGAAAATTTTATCACTTAATGGATCAGCTCAAATGGATAGATTTTTGCAATGGAAAAGAGAATAATCTAAAACCAGTCCGGATTGCTCTACATGTCTTCAGTTTTTCTTTCCAAAACGAGGTTGCGTTTGGCCTTTGGCTGTTTTCTGTTCTGTGTTAAATTATATTTGAAGTTCCTGATACCGCCCAAATAATGATAGTCATGGGCGTAGCCATGGGTGGGGGCACGTGCCCCCCCCCGTCAGATTTTTCCTAGTCAAAAATGAAAACAGTGTAGGTAAAATGGCTTTAGCACCGTCAGATTTTTTTCGATTTTCCGGCTACGCTCTGATGACAGTGGTTCTATGTGACATCGATTCTCATTCTATTGCTGAATTTGTTGCCGCTTTTGTTTTATTAAACCTTGTCAAAATTTTGTTTTGAAACTGCGTGGTATTTAATTTACTTGGTACTTGAAATTTAGAATCGCAAATATGTTAATATTACTTTGTAGCCTCGTTTTTTATTGGTTTTGACAGACCATTTACAAGCGAGACGACGAGTAACTTGATCACAAACAAGGATGGTATTCAGGTAGGTTAGTAGAGTCAGTAGATCAAGAGTAACTCGTGATCCTACTTGCCTTTCCGAAACGAGTTGATGAAGTTTTTGATCAAAAGTTACTTGCGATCCTACTCGAACAGCGAGTAATTTTGATCCGAGTGGATTTATTTCTACTAGCTATGCTCGAGTTTTACTCGCCTACCCTGACTTTCTAACCCGAGTTTTACGAGTAAATTAATTTTTTTTTTAATTTCTCGAATTCGGGAGTAGAACTCAAATTTTAAAAATTGAGTCTACTCGTAAAATCGGGATAGAAAACCAGTTGGAGGTAAAACTTGAGTTAGAACTCAGGCCAGTTCAAAAAAATGAGTCTACTCGTGAAATTCGGGGGTAGAAAGCCGATTAGGGAGTAGAACTCGAGTTCGGCGAGTAGGACTCAATTCTCTATTCAGATCAAAGATTACTCACTGCTTGAGTAGGATCGCGAGTAACTTTTGATCCAAAACTCTACTCGTTGCATGAAACAATTGAGTAGATCAAAAGTTAACTCATGATCTTTGAACCTACTCCCTCTGAAACACGTCGAGTAGATCACAAGTAACTCTTGATCCAAAACTCTACTAACCTACCTGAATACGACCCCAGCAGTGATTCACTTGCACTCATTGCAAAAATAGTTTGCAAATACAAATTCTGACACCGGATTCGTGTTCAGCGTGGTCGATTTACTGGAAAAACTGCTCCTAGGATAAAAAAATCATTGTCAAATTCCAAATTCCTTACAGACAAAAAAGATGTAACTTGAAAATCGTTTTAAAAATTCAATATTTGAATGTTTTTTGTCTTGTAAGGAATTTACAATTTGAGGGACTTGGCAACCTGAAGGGCAGAATTTTGGCAAAATTCCGCTTGAAAACATGATAAAAATGCAATTTAAAAATCGGCTGATGGAATAAGCCATTATGCTTTTTTGGCCCACTTGGGAACCCTGCCTATACTAACACTCTCATTTTAAAATTATTTAGTGATATTGGTTCTGTAGCTCTTGAGCGCGCTAACAAATGGTAAGAGGATGTTTTTGTGACATTCGAATTCTATATGAAATTTGAACACTGAGAGTAATGAAAACGCTGTGAATTGCTAAAATGACTTTACAAGTGTTTGGAACTCACTGGTGACTTATCCGACATAATGAAGCCAAGTCCAATGTGTCATTTAAAAGAGGAGATGCGAGGCTACATTCTGTATCTTCGGAAATTTTGACTTGCAGTTTTGTGTTTTCAAAATGATCCCAAAAGTCGCCACTTTTTGTCCACATTTAAACACATAATTTCGGCGCTACCGGAGTATATCCCCCGCCAAAAGCAATTTTTTTATGGAATTCTTTAAAAGACCATTTTAACCATTTTCAAGCATTCTACACGTTGAATACGATGAAACGGTGTTTTCACTTACTTTTTCTAATAAAATGTCAATTTTCAGAAAAAAAGATCGCGGAAATAACCATAGAAATAACCTAGTTTCGAAATGACCATTTTTTACAGACCAGAACCAAGAATAATGTATTTTTCGAGCTCCTGAGGCCATTTTAGGTCGATACAGGGTGTGTCGAAATACTTATAAAAAGTTGGTTTAGAGGGTGGGATGGTATATCTAAATAATACTATATGAATAAAATAATGATTGAAAAAAAAAACCGGAACCGTGCGACCCTACTACAAAGTCCCCTGCGGTCCCTTAAAAAATGTTTGAGACAAGCAGAATAGGCAGTTCTATCCTTTGCAATGCTAGAAATAAGGTCGTGCACAGAAATTATCAAAAGTTCCTGTTAATTTTTGGGAAAATATTTTTTTGAAATTTTCATCACTTAATGGATCAGCTCAAATGATAGATTTTTGCAATGGAAAAGAGAATAATCTATAAAACCAGTCCGGATTGCTCTACATGTCTTCAGTTTTTCTTTCCAAAACGAGGTTGCGTTTGGCCTTTGGCTGTTTTCTGTTTCTGTGGTTAATTATATTGAAGTTCCTGATGCCGCCAAATAATGATAGTCATGGGCGTAGCCATGGGGTGGGGGCACGTGCCCCTCCCCCGTCAGAATTTTTTCCTAGTCAAAAATGAAAACAGTGTATGTTAAATGGCCTTAGCACCGTCAGATTTTTTTCGATTTTCCGGCTACGCTCCTGATGACAGTGGGTTCTATGTGACATCGATTCTCATTCTATTGCTGATTTGTTGCCGCTTTGTTTTATTTAAACCTTGTCAAAATTTGTTTTGAAACTGCGTGGTATTTAATTTACTTGTACTGAGAATTTAGAATCGCAAATATGTTAATATTACCTTTGTAGCCTCGTTTTTATTGGTTTTGACAGACCATATTTACAAGCGAGACGACGAAGTAACTTGATCACAGAACCAGGGATGGTATTCAGGTAGTTAGTGAGTCAGTAGATCAGAGTAACTCGTGATCCTACTTGCCTTTCCGAAACGAGTTGAGTGAGTTTTGATCAAAAGTTACTTGCGATCCTACTCGAACAGCGAGTAATTTTTGATCCGATGGAATTTATTTCTACTAGCTATGCTCGAGTTTTACTCGCCTACCCTGACTTTCTAACCCGAGTTTTACGAGTAAATTAATTTTTTTTAATTTTTCTCGAATTCGGGGAGTAGAACTCGAGAAAATTTTAAAAATTGAGTCTACTCGTAAAACTCGGGATAGAAAACCCAGTTGGGAGGGTAAAACTTGAGTTAGAACTCAGGCCAGTTCAAAAAAATGAGTCTACTCGTGAAATTCGGGGGTAGAAAGCCGAGTTAGGGGAGTAACTCGAGTTCGGCGAGTAGGACTCAATTCTATTCAGATCAAAGATTACTCACTGCTTGAGTAGGATCGCGAGTAACTTTTGATCCAAAACTCTACTCGTGTGCATGAAACAAGTTGAGTAGATCAAAAGTAACTCATGATCTTTGAACCTACTCGGCCCGTCTGAAACACGTCGAGTAGATCACAAGTAACTCTTGATCCAAAACTCTACTAACCTACCTGAATACGACCCAGCAGTGATTCACGTTGCACTCATTGCAAAAAATAGTTTGCAAAATACAAATCTTGACACCGGATTCGTGTTCAGCGTGGTCGATTTACTGGAAAACATGCTCTAGGATAAAAAAATCATTGTCAAATTCCAAATTCCTTACAAGACAAAAAAGATGTAAACTTGGAAAATCGTTTTAAAATTCAATATTTGAATGTTTTTGTCTTGTAAGGAATTTACAATTTGAGGACTTGGCAACCTGAAGGCAGAATTTTGGCAAAATTCCGCTTGAAAACATGATAAAAATGCAATTTAAAAAATTTTCGGCTGATGAATAAGCCATTATGGCTTTTTTGGCCCACTTGGGAACCCTGCCATATACTAACACTCTCATTTTTAAAATTTATTTAGTGATATTGGTTCTGTAGCTCTTGAGCGCGCTACAACATGGTAAGAGGATGTTTTTGTGACATTCGAATTCTATATGAAATTTGAACACTGAGAGTAATGAAAACGCTTGTGAATTGCTAAAATGACTTTACAAGTGTTTGGAACTCACTGGTGACTTATCCGACATAATGAAGCCAAGTCAATGTGTCATTTAAAAGAGGAGATGCGAGGCTACAATTCTGTATCTTCGGAAATTTTGACTTGCAGTATTTGTGTTTCAAAATATGATCCCAAAAGTCCCAAGAGACTTTTTGTCCACCATTTAAAACACATAATTTCGGCGCTACCGGAGTATATCCCCGCCAAAAGCAATTTTTTTATGGAATTCTTTAAAAAGACCATTTTAACCATTTTCAAGCATTCCCTACACGTTGAATACGATGAAACGGTGTTTTCACTTACTTTTTCTTATAAAATGTCCAATTTTCAGAAAAAAGATCAGCGGAAATAACCATAGAAATAACCCTAGTTTCGAAATGACCATTTTTTACAGACCAGAAACCAAGAATAATGTATTTTCGAGCTCCTGAGGCCATTTTAGGTCGATACAGGGGTGTCGAAATACTTTTATAAAAAGTTGGTTTAGAGGGTGGTGATGGTATATCTAAATAATACTATATGAAATAAAATAATGATTGAAAAAAAAAACCGGAACCGTGCGACCCTACTACAAAGTCCCCTGCGGTCCTTAAAAAACTTGTTTGAGACAAGCAGCTAGAATAGGCAGTTCTATCCTTTGCAATGCTAAAGAAATAAGGTCGTGCACAGAAATTATCAAAAGTTCCTGTTAATTTTTGGAAAAATATTTTTTTGAAAATTTTCATCACTTAATGGATCAGCTCAAATGGATAGATTTTTGCAATGGAAAAGAGAATAATCTATAAAACCAGTCCGGATTGCTCTACATGTCTTCAGTTTTTCTTTCCAAAACGAGGTTGCGTTTGGCCTTTGGCTGTTTTCTGTTCTGTGGTTAAATTATATTTGAAGTTCCTGATACCGCCCAAATAATGATAGTCATGGGCGTAGCCATGGGTGGGGGCACGTGCCCCCCTCCCCCGTCAGATTTTTTTCCTAGTCAAAAATGAAAAACAGTGTAGGTAAAATGGCCTTTAGCACCCGTCAGATTTTTTTCGATTTTCCGGCTACGCTCCTGATGACAGTGGTTCTATGTGACATCGATTCTCATTCTATTGCTGAATTTGTTGCCGCTTTTTGTTTATTAAACCTTGTCAAAATTTTGTTTTGAAACTGCGTGGTATTTAATTACTTGGTACTGAGAATTTAGAATCGCAAATATGTTAATATTACCTTTGTAGCCTCGTTTTTTATTGGTTTTGACAGACCATATTTACAAGCGAGACGACGAAGTAACTTGATCACAGAACCAGGGATGGTATTCAGGTAGGTTAGTAGAGTCAGTAGATCAAGAGTAACTCGTGATCCTACTTGCCTTTCCGAAACGAGTTGAGTGAAGTTTTGATCAAAAGTTACTTGCGATCCTACTCGAACAGCGAGTAATTTTTTGATCGAGTGGAATTTATTTCTACTAGCTATGCTCGAGTTTTACTCGCCTACCCTGACTTTCTAACCCGAGTTTTACGAGTAAATTAATTTTTTTTAATTTTTCTCGAATTCGGGGGTAGAACTCGAGAAATTTTAAAAAATTGAGTCTACTCGTAAAACTCGGGATAGAAAACCCAGTTGGAGGGTAAAACTTGAGTTAGAACTCAGGCCAGTTCAAAAAAAATGAGTCTACTCGTGAAATTCGGGGTAGAAAGCCGAGTTAGGGAGTAGAACTCGAGTTCGGCGAGTAGGACTCAATTCTATTCAGATCAAGATTACTCACTGCTTGAGTAGGATCGCGAGTAACTTTTGATCCAAAACTCTACTCGTGTGCATGAAACAAAGTTGAGTAGATCAAAAGTAACTCATGATCTTTGAACCTACTCGGCCCGTCTGAAACACGTCGAGTAGATCACAAGTAACTCTTGATCCAAAACTCTACTAACCTACCTGAATACGACCCCAGCAGTGATTCACGTTGCACTCATTGCAAAAATAGTTTGCAAATAACAAATTCTGACACCGGATTCGTGTTCAGCGTGGTCGATTTTACTGGAAAAACTGCTCCTAGGATAAAAAATCATTGTCAAATTCCAAATTCCTTACAAGACAAAAAAGATGTAAACTTGGAAAATCGTTTTAAAATTCAATATTTGAATGTTTTTGTCTTGTAAGGAATTTACAATTTGAGGGACTTGGCAACCTGAAGGGCAGAATTTTGGCAAAATTCCGCTTGAAAACATGATAAAAATGCATTTAAAAATTTTCGGCTGATGAATAAGCCATTATGGCTTTTTTTGGCCCACTTTGGGAACCCTGCCATATACTAACACTCTCATTTTAAATTTATTTAGTGATATTGGTTCTGTAGCTCTTGAGCGCGCTACAACATTGGTAAGAGGATGTTTTTGTGACATTTCGAATTCTATATGAAATTTGAACACTGAGAGTAATGAAAACGCTTGTGAAATTGCTAAAATGACTTTACAAGTGTTTGGACTCTCATGGTGACTTATCCGACATAATGAAGCCAAGTCCAATGTGTCATTTAAAAGAGGAGATGCGAGGCTACAATTCTGTATCTTCGAAATTTTGACTTGCAGTATTTGTGTTTCAAAATATGATCCAAAAGTCCGCCAAGGACTTTTTGTCCACCATTTAAAACACATAATTTCGGCGCTACCGGAGTATATCCCCGCCAAAAGCAATTTTTTTATGAATTCTTTAAAAAGACCATTTTAACCATTTTCAAGCATTCCCTACACGTTGAATACGATGAAACGGTGTTTTCACTTACTTTTTCTTATAAAATGTCAATTTTCAGAAAAAAAATCAGCGGAAAATAACCATAGAAATAACCCTAGTTTCGAAATGACCATTTTTTACAGACCAGAAACCAAGAATAATGTATTTTCGAGCTCCTGAGGCCATTTTAGGTCGATACAGGTGTGTCGAATACTTTTATAAAAAGTTGGTTTAGAGGTGGTGATGGTATATCTAAATAATACTATATGAAATAAAATAATGATTGAAAAAAAAAACCGGAACCGTGCGACCCTACTACAAAGTCCCCTGCGGTCCTTAAAAAAACTTGTTTGAGACAAGCAGCTAGAATAGGCAGTTCTATCCTTTGCAATGCTAAAGAAATAAGGTCGTGCACAGAAATTATCAAAAGTTCCTGTTAATTTTTGGAAAAATATTTTTTTGAAAATTTTCATCACTTAATGGATCAGCTCAAATGGATAGATTTTTGCAATGGAAAAGAGAATATCTATAAAACCAGTCCGGATTGCTCTACATGTCTTCAGTTTTCTTTCCAAAACGAGGTTGCGTTTGGCCTTTGGCTGTTTCTGTTTCTGTGGTTAAATTATATTTGAAGTCCTGATACCGCCCAAATAATGATAGTCATGGGCGTAGCCATGGGGTGGGGGGCACGTGCCCCCCTCCCCCGTCAGATTTTTTCTAGTCAAAAATGAAAAACAGTGTAGGTAAAATGGCCTTTAGCACCGTCAGATTTTTTTCGATTTTCCGGCTACGCTTCTGATGACAGTGGTTCTATGTGACATCGATTCTCATTCTATTGCTGAATTTGTTGCCGCTTTTTGTTTTATTAAACCTTGTCAAAATTTTGTTTTGAAACTGCGTGGTATTTAATTTACTTGGTACTGAGAATTTAGAATCGCAATATGTTAATATTACCTTTGTAGCCTCGTTTTTTATTGGTTTGACAGACCATATTTACAAGCGAGACGACGAAGTAACTTGATCACAGAACCAGGATGGTATTCAGGTAGTTAGTAGAGTCAGTAGATCAAGAGTAACTCGTGATCCTACTTGCCTTTCCGAAACGAGTTGAGTGAAGTTTTTGATCAAAAGTTACTTGCGATCCTACTCGAACAGCGAGAATTTTTGATCCGAGTGGAATTTATTTCTACTAGCTATGCTCGAGTTTTACTCGCCTACCCTGACTTTCTAACCCCGAGTTTTACGAAATTAATTTTTTTTAATTTTTCTCGAATTCGGGGAGTAGAACTCGAGAAAATTTTAAAAATTGAGCTACTCGTAAAACTCGGGATAGAAAACCCAGTTGGGAGGGTAAAACTTGATTAGAACTCAGGCCAGTTCAAAAAAATGAGTCTACTCGTGAAATTCGGGGGTAGAAAGCCGAGTTAGGGGAGTAGAACTCGAGTTCGGCGAGTAGGACTCAATTCTATTCAGATCAAAAGATTACTCACTGCTTGAGTAGGATCGCGAGTAACTTTTGATCAAAACTCTACTCGTGTGCATTGAAACAAGTTGAGTAGATCAAAAGTAACTCATGATCTTTGAACCTACTCGGCCGTCTGAAACACGTCGAGTAGATCACAAGTAACTCTTGATCCAAAACTCTACTAACCTACCTGAATACGACCCCAGCAGTGATTCACGTTGCACTCATTGCAAAAAATAGTTTGCAAATACAAATTCTGACACCGGATTCGTGTTCAGCGTGGTCGATTTACTGGAAAAACTGCTCCTAGGATAAAAAATCATTGTCAAATTCCAAATTCCTTACAAGACAAAAAAGATGTAAACTTGGAAAATCGTTTTAAAATTCAATATTTGAATGTTTTTTGTCTTGTAAGGAATTTACAATTTGAGGGACTTGGCAACCTGAAGGGCAGAATTTTGGCAAAATTCCGCTTGAAAACATGATAAAAATGCAATTTAAAAATTTTCGGCTGATGAATAAGCCATTATGGCTTTTTTGGCCCACTTGGGAACCCTGCCATATACTAACACTCTCATTTTTAAAATTTATTTAGTGATATTGGTTCTGTAGCTCTTGAGCGCGCTACAACATGGTAAGAGGATGTTTTGTGACATTTCGAATTCTATATGAAATTTGAACACTGAGAGTAATGAAAACGCTTGTGAAATTGCTAAAATGACTTTACAAGTGTTTGGAACTCACTGGTGACTTATCCGACATAATGAAGCCAAGTCCAATGTGTCATTTAAAAGAGGAGATGCGAGGCTACAATTCTGTATCTTCGGAAATTTTGACTTGCAGTATTTGTGTTTCAAAATATGATCCCAAAAGTCCGCCAAGGACTTTTTGTCCACCATTTAAAACACATAATTCGGCGCTACCGGAGTATATCCCCGCCCAAAAGCAATTTTTTTATGGAATTCTTTAAAAAGACCATTTTAACCATTTTCAAGCATTCCCTACACGTTGAATACGATGAAACGGTGTTTTCACTTACTTTTTCTTATAAAATGTCAATTTTCAGAAAAAAAGATCAGCGGAAATAACCATAGAAATAACCCTAGTTTCGAAATGACCATTTTTTACAGACCAGAAACCAAGAATAATGTATTTTTCGAGCTCCTGAGGCCATTTTAGGTCGATACAGGGTGTGTCGAAATACTTTTATAAAAAGTTGGTTTAGAGGGTGGTGATGGATATCTAAATAATACTATATGAAATAAAATAATGGTATATCCAAGTAGGGTCAACTTTTACTATGTTCCAAGATTAAGGTTCTTAAAGCCAGTGTGACTAAGAAGCTGACAGCCAATAAAAAAACTACAGTAAAATCACTTTTTCCTGCTAAAAATGTGAAAAAGCTCAGGTTTGCACTAGAATGTGTCTAAAATCTGCCCGATTTCTCAAAAAAATCCGACTTTTGCCACAATCTGCCGTGATGCATTTATTCATGGTTCAGATTGCTCGCATGTAAAAGCAGTTAGACCAATTTTGTCATAGTTATTCACATTTTTGCAAAAAGTGTCAGAATTTCACAAACTAGCCTTATTATCACAATAGCTAACTGCATATTCCCTAAAAATAAAAAATTGATCTTTTTTCTTGGAGACGGTCACTCTCCGGTTATGTCAAAAGAAAAAACTAAAAAAACTGACATGATAAACTGACATGTCAGTGTCAGAGTCAGTGTCACTGTTAGTGTGAATTATGAAAACACTGATCCGCATCCGCTTTTTCTGAGATCATTTACAATTAATCCAGCAGTTAAAAAGAAACGCTCACTTTCTTGAGAACTAGGTGGCGCACTAAGATATTTGCGGACCGAAGGTCTCCGCAAAGCTGTAACTTCCATTTTCTTGCAAGACATTTCTGCCAAAATACTTCGAAAATATTTTTCAAGTGAACTATTCTCTTCCGAAATTTCCGAAATTCGCCCTATTTTTTCGGAAATCGGAAATCGGAAAACGAAAGAGAAAAAGTGCCGGAAATCGGAAATCGGAAGACGGAAATCGGAATTCCGTCCCACCCTGGAGGGTACATGCGAGCATTTTTATCATTATCAAATTTAATTCAAAGTCTTAGCACTTTAACAAGATTAAAATCACTGTGATGTGGCGCAAAACACACTTAACTGATTATTTCGAACGGCTAAGTTTCGGTATACACCCCCCACTCAAGTTCGGTATACACCCCCCAGTGGTCCCCCAAGCTGATTTTTTTTCAATTTTTTCGGAATTTTTGAACGCTGTTTTTTATTGGGTTAAAGTTGAAAAAAAATCGGAAAAAAAATAAAAAAAATCAGCTTGGGAGACCAAGGCAAACTGGGGGCTTATACCGAACTCGACTTGGGGTGTATACCGAAACTGCTCCTTTCGAACATTTGAGTGATGAGAGCTGGCTTTTTTGTAAAAAATCAATCTCTTTAACCGTGGACCACGGTTAAAGGAGGACACACGCCAGGACACTTTTCAAAAGGGCGCCAAATTTTATTTCTTACATTTCAAAAGGCTGATTTTTGTGACTTTTTTGTCTCTTTGTCAGCTACATTTTGATTAAATTTCGGAGGATTTTGCAAATTATTTTTGTTGGTGTGTGAATAAGTAACACCTCATACGGCTGGAGTCAAAATGACCAAAACGACTTCGAAAGTTGTTAATAGGCATCACGTAAACAGTTTAAACAAAAGCTCTGTGCTTTCTTGTAGTGCAGCGCAAAAGCTACAAGACCTATTTCACAGTAAAAGTTTAAAAAACCTGAGATATAAAAATGATCAAAATCCAAGTTTTTCCAATTTATTTTCGGAAATTTTAGAAAATACTACAGCTTAAAAAGACAAAATTTTAACAAAAAAACGAATAAGC
Organism: Ditylenchus dipsaci; assembly: GCA_004194705.1. Classification (NCBI taxonomy): domain Eukaryota; kingdom Metazoa; phylum Nematoda; class Chromadorea; order Rhabditida; family Anguinidae; genus Ditylenchus; species Ditylenchus dipsaci. The sequence goes on along the minus strand of SADC01000897.1, from coordinate 17,213 downwards.
AACAGAAAAGAATTTACTCATGAAATAATAAGCTCTGTATGCATTTGCGCTCACAAAAAAATATTCCTTGTCTCCCTATCAATTTTTTTAGAATCTTTTTCTGCAAAAATATTGTTTTTTACATTACATCACCCGAACAATTTTTTGCCGAAAAATTTATTGAAATATTTGAACTTGGTCTCTCAGCTAGTTTTTCAAAAAAAATTTTAGTTAGCCTGAGAGACCAAGGCAGAAAAAAATTCTTAAACTTTCTTACTGAAAAAAAAATTTAAAAGTGTGAATAAACACTTTTATATGCATTTGCAGATTTTTTACTTTTTAAAAAAAATCGAGAGTGGGACCAAGGCAAATTTTTTTAAGGTGAGTGCAATGCATATAGAGCCAACTAATACATATATGATTAAATTTAGCTACCATCTAAAGGATTCACACACTTCGGTGTTAGTTTCATAACAGATGGCGGTGAAACTTTGCAAAGCGATACGGTCAAAGGCTTCCAGCACAAATCAGTCAAAAAAGATAAGTCAGCTTATAAAGCTTTGGAAGCTTCATGGAAAGAAATGCTCAAAAAAACCCTGAAATCAAAAAAGAAATAGAAGATGAACTGAAAATTAAAGAGAAAAATAACAAAGAAGCTGACAAAAAGGTGGCATAGCACATAAGATTGTCAAAACATTAGGAAATTGGACACAAGGGCATCTGAAAGAAAGCTATAGTCCAAAGCGAAAGGCTTAGAAATGCACTGGGCCGATCAACTGATTGAAAATTTAACTAAAGCGATTGGCAAGTTTGAGTATAGCCACAACATAGAAAACCGACCATTGAAAGAAGTGGCAAAAGAAACTGCTGCTTTGAACACAATTCACCAACATTTCGCGAAAATCTACAAAGAAATGCAAATTTTACATGACGCATTAAAAAGCTTTTGAAAACAAAAGAGCCTGCAAAACACGCAGAATTGACAAAAGTTACAAGCTAGATGCTGAGGTCTTTTTGGAGACAAGCTTCTTTCGAAAAACGCTTTCAAGAAGATAGCTGCGAAAGAGGCAGCCCATGCTGGACATGCTGGGTCTGGAGTTAATGGAAACGAAAAAGCTGGGTCTGAAGGTAGTGCACACGAAAATGCTGGTTCTGGAGCTGGTGAACATGAACATGTTGAGCCTGGACATGTTGAAACTGTAGATAGTGGAGCTGGTGGACAAGAAGGTGCTGAGTCAGAAGATGTTCTACCTGTAGATGGTCTAGGCGGAGATGATGGAACTGGACTAGGTGAAACTGCAGATACTATACCTGAGCTTGATCCAACGGTGGGTGATGCAGTAGGAGACCAAATCGATGCGGACGGACTAGCAGTTAAAGATCTAAATGAAGGCGGAGAGGAAGCAGCAAAACAATCTGAGAATTTGGGCGGGGCTGATGAACCAATTGCCGAAACTGGAGTCGAAAATGTGGACGATAAACAATAAAGATGGCTACATACACAATTTCACTTTTGAAGTGAAAACATTTGGAATCAAACTGTTTTTTTTATATGGGATGACATTTTGGAAGAATTGCAAGCATATTACACAAATTTGAAACTATTCGGAAAAAATATACTTTTTCGATTCAGACCTTGGTTAATTGAACCTGAAATCCACCACCTTTTTAATACTTGAACCTGAGCCCTTGGGGGACCAAGGCAATTTTTTTGAAATTTTTTTCACAGCAATAACTTTTTGGCTGAATTGTACTACACCCCCAGCACTCATTGAGCTTTCGGGACCAAGGCGATTTTCGGTAGGTGCTGGTGTGTATAGTACACGTGAGTGCTGGGGTATAGTACAAGTGCTCCAATTTTTTTGCATAAACACGCCAAAAAAAATGTTTTTCAAGATGGCTTAAAGGATTTTTAATTTTTGAAATTTTCGTGTTTGGTAATTTCAGCAGCAATGCAATTTCTCTAAGGTTCTAGTTACATTTGTCGAATGGTTTGAAAACACATGTTTCGAAATATCGGATTAGATGGTGCTTTAGATGACAGAATTTTATGACATTTTTACTTGTGTTGATGGGAATAAAAGTTTTGGTGAAATTATTGTGTATATTTCTATAATATTTTATCAACTTTACAACATATAATTACACTGTCATATCAAAAGAGTGACGCTACTACTCTATAGAGGTTCCCGGCAAAAAAGTTCTTAGCTATTGTAGGTTTTTTGATTGAGAAAAAGCAAGAACTTGTACCTGAAGGTTTCAGGCAGATATCCCACAAAATTTTGCAAAATATAGAAAATTGAGCTTCAAACAAAAATCTACCCGGACTCCATGTTAAAATCTGCAATCTCCAGTTCGGAAAAGTTTTTATTTTTTTCAAAGACGCTCTCAACTTTACGTATTTGTGCTCTCAAAAAGGCTTTACTCCCAAGTTCCGGTGAGAATTTTTTTCAAAAATGGCGAAAAATTGGGCTCGAACACAGAAGCGGCAATGCGACGACTTGCCTATTAAACGACAATCACTAATAATAAAAGGTAATGAAATTAAGAGACATAATTTGTAATTTTTGAGGTAAATTACTGAAATTGACCCCACCGCAATCTTGTAGAGTTCTTCAAGCCGAGTAGAATGAGCACAAATGTGTATATAAGTATGTCAATACTGCCACTTCTATTCATTTAAAGAAAGGGGGTCTTTTTAGAGGTTAAATTTAATTACTTAACTGTAAAAGCCATAACTCAAAGTTTCAGCATAAATTGGTGTTTACACCTGAGAACATTTACTCGGCGTTAAATTTGGAGTCGATTAATATAACATGTACGGTAGAAAAAAAATCGAAAAATGGCGGTGCCACGAAAACCTCCAAATTACAGATTACCGTATTTATTCTAATTAGGCCCCATGGGGCCTTATTTTTCAAGCCCCCTCCAAGGTGGGGCCTTATTAGAGACTGGGGGATAATAGAGACTGGGGCCTTATTTTTGAACACTTAAAAGCAAATTTTACATCAATCTATAACACCTTCTTTGCGCTTCTTTGCGCTTTGGCCTGCTTTGCATAAGCGACCACCTCGAGCTTCTTCTCAAGCGTATAAGACTTTAGCTTCTTAGCATTGCATCCAAATCGATTTGCTCAAGATCGCTCGTTGTTGATTGCCTAAAATAAATTTGATGAATAAAAATAAATGACAGATGAAGCGAACAAAGTTGGAAGACCAATATAAATACGAGCGTTCAAGAAATTCAATTCAAACAGAAAGAAAAGTTGCGCACAAGACTTATTATTCAGGATTTTTTTGCAAAACGGTTTGTAGCAAATCAGGCTTAGGTGGCTTATTAGAGACTGGGGCCTTATTTTTCAACCCCCTCCAGGGGTGGGGCCTTATTAGAGACTGGAGGGATAATAGAGACTGGGCCTAATTAGAATAAATACGTATGTCTATTAAGGTTTCGACAATTAGCGGAAAATGACAATCATTGAAAATATTTTGAAATTGTTTGGCACATCGTCTTTCTAAACGATAATTTTTTTTGTCAAAAACATTTAGCCAGAGAGTGTATTTGGCCATAGATTTCTCACAGGTCCAGCCCCTTTCAATAAATACTTTAATTTCAAAATATTTTATGCTTTAGTGATCACAGTCAAACCTCGTTTATCCCATACCCCAAAAGTTCGTTCCAAACTTGGCCCAACACTTTTTTAAACCCAAATACGAAACCCTTCGAAAAAGGGTGCCGGATAACCGGGTTTTTGCTTTTTTAATGATGAAATTGCAAGATTAAAAAAACGATCGGCAAAATCGGAACCCTTACAATATTTCCGACCATAATATAAAAACAGAACTGGCAACAGTTTAAATTCAAAATCAAAAAAGCAGAAATAGTAGAGCTCGTGGAGTTAAGAAACGCAAAAAAGGGGTGCGTCAACGTTATGTACCTTTTGTCCCATTTCATCCCAAATCTCTTTTTTTAACCTTAGAAAGAGCACCAGATATTAGTTTCAGTCCCAGATTACCCCGGAAAAAGTACGTAAGGCATTTATTAGTCCGTCCCAATATGCGCTGGCCTACTCCTTAGCCTGAGCCTGAGGCCTAAGTAGTTCGAGCGAAGGGTGGTTCCAGGATGAGACAAAAGGTACATTAATCGATGCCCGCAAAAACAGCGTAAAATATACATACCACCAAAGACGTCGGATATTACCATCGGAGATTGTCGGCTTGTAAGAAATAATACGGTAGATATTTATCTCGAAAAAAATCTGAAATACCGCATGCTTAATCGACTTATCCGAAAATCAGCCAATTTTTGAATACCGGTTATCGGATGTAAAAAAGTGACGGATATCCGGTATCTGGTGCAGACCTGCTACGTACCATATATCTTATTATTATATATCTTATTATTATTTGATACCATAGTATAACAACATTTAAAAAATAATAATATATAGGAAAAAAGAAAATATATACATAAATACAGTCAACTCTCGATTTAACGACATCCCTGTGGATCGACCTAGGGTGTCGTTTAATCGGGGGTTCACTTTGACTGAATTTAGTCCAAGTCAACCAAATTGGCTCTGTTTCGGGTGTCGTTAAATCAGAGATGTCGTTAAATCCGGTGTGTAGTTAAATCGAGGGTCGGCTGTAGTCGAAAAAAAAAGTGCCGTATTTCTTCTAATAGAGCCCCGAGGGCTTCATTTTTCGATGCCAAAACTATGGAATTGTCAATCGAAAATGGCCCTAACTCTGAAGTTTCAGTCAAAAACAAGGTGGCGGGCTCTATTAGAGAGGGGGGCTCTATTATATGATAATATGGTATGCATGCTGGCAGTGGTATTCGAACCATTCGGACTATAAAATGTACCCTTTAATGTACCCTTTATGCCCCTTTTAATTCCATTATATAGTTAAGCATCCAGTAATCAAAATGAAGAAATTTAAGAAAAATATTCTCCTTTTTGTCTTGAAAGGAAAATTCCTCAATCGCAATTTTTCAAATTTGAAATGCCATGCTTCCCAAGCATGTGAAAAATTCTTTTTTTGCTGGTAGTGGCTTATAGGGGTAAAAGATGCGAGAAAATCGATTGAGATCACCAGAAAAGCAGAAAACGGCATCTGTTGCCGTGAAAATTCAAATTACATAGTTAAAGCGGATGCTCGCGCTGATGGAAATATTTTGTAAGGCGGGTACCAGGTCAATTCAAACGAGAATTATTTTAAAATAAATTTTAGGTCTAGGTGGCTGACTGGTGTGTTTGAGCCATACAAAGCCTTCAGGCTATTTGTGAAATACATGCGCAAAATAAGTTGCCTAATAGCCACTTTGCTAATTCGAATCGAATTTCAGGGATGCATTTTAGTTTACGGAATGGATGGCTTGGTGGAGAGATGACTTTTTTTAAAGTGGAAATTAGAATTTCAGTGGATTAAAAGTTTCAAAAAGGTATTTAGAGAGGTTTGGACTTATTTGAATACTGGTTGACCTTTCAAAATTTTCATCTAGGGTTGGATGATGAAATATTCCTCAAAATCACCAAAGAATATTACGCGAACTCAAAAATCGGTGATTTTTTTGAGTTTTGTAACGAGTTTTGTATCAAATTTTGACTTCATATTTTTTTCGTCACGCAAAATAAAGCTTCTGACACCGGATTGGCCTCTTAACACGGGAACGGCTGTACGTCCTCAGGTATTTCCTTGTGCAGAATTTCACGCTGAGCACGATTTTGAAAAAAAAAATTGAAAAAGTAACTCTACGGTGTCAGCGGCCTTTGTGAACCATCAATGTCACGACTTTTGACTATGCCACTTAAAAGAAGTAAAGAATGCCACTGTTTTAATATATTTTTTATATTCATGTGCAAATAAAAGCGCAGATTGCGAGCTTTCAAATGACATTTGAGAGTATTTATAACAATAATATTGATAATTTTTGGCTCCTAGAAACCATTGTTGTTATTTCAAAAACCTTGTTCATACAAAAATATGTACAAATAAATGTGAAAATGCCATTTTTAAGTTTATGGTTGATACTGTTCGACAGAGCAAGAAAAAACTGCACCTGACAGTGCTTTAAGAAGCCTGCAATCAAGCTTTTCGAGTGTTTAGCAAAGGTTCAAAAGTATATCCCAAAAGCATCTTGACCTGAAACTTCAATTTTGCTACATAAATCGGAAATTCTGACACTTGATTCGAGTTCAGCATGGTCGATTTACTTAAAAAACTGTCAATTGATTATCACAATCACTGTCAAATGTTCAATTCGCGCGGGACAATATTTGTTTAAATTCAAAATTTTTCAAATTTCAAATAATTTTTTCTCGAGAGGAATTTGAAATTTGACAAGATTGTGATAATCAATTGACAGTTTTTCAAGCTAAATCGACCATGCTGAACCGAATCAAGTGTCAGAATTCAGATTTATATAGCAAAATTGAAGTTTTAGGTCAAGATGCCTTTGAATATACTTTTGAACCTTTGCTAAACACTCGAAAAAGCTTGATTGCAGCTTCTTTAAAGCACTGTCAGGTGCAGTTTTTCTTGCTCTGTCGACAGTATCAACCATAAACTTAAAACGGCATTTTCGACATTTATTTGTACATATTTTTGTATGAACAATGTTTTTGAAAAAAAACACAATGGTTTCTGTGAGCCAAAAAATTATCATATGATTGTCATAAATACCTCCACAATATGTCATTTGAAAGCTCGCAATCTGCGCTTTTATTTGCACAGGAAATATTAAAAATTATATAAAACAGTGGCATTCTTTACTTCTTTGAAGTGCATAGTCAAAAGTCTGACATTGATGGTTCACAAAGGCCGCTGACCACCGTAGAGTTACTTTTTTCAATTTTTTTTCACCATCGTGCTCAACGTGAAATCTGCACAAGGACATACCATCAGGACGTACAGCCGTTTTTCGTGTTAAACAAACAAGTCTAAAACGATTTTTAAATTCCTCTTGAACAACGAAATTTAAATTGAAATCTTTTTAATGTTACCAATTTCCCGAATAAGAATATCACCGCTTTTCAAGAATATTACGGAATATTCCCAAAATTACCGGTGATCATGCCTACCCTACATTGCCTCTTGTTTTTTAGCGGGTTTGCCAGATGTTTCTCGAACTATATGAAAAAGTGGTAAAATATATTTGAGCCCTTTCAAAATCGACAAAAATGTACTGAATGGCATTGCTCACACTAATAAGAGGGGTGGCGGGGAATTCAATTTTTTCCTAATCATTGAACTTTTGTACGGATATTTTCAACTTTGATTTCTAACAAAACCACACCTTAAATAATATACTAGACCTTGTTTGTTAAAAAGCAAGCTGAGAATCCGTACACAATTTTAATTATTAGGAAAAATTTGAATTGCCGTCTCCACCTCTTATAAGCGTGGGTATGCCCATTAAATCGTTTATTGTGCTCAAAATGTCAAAACAATAATGCTTTCTTAAGAAGAAGTACACCGTACGTGCGCTTGGATGCTGTCGAAGTACGGATGTTAAAAAAAAATCGTGTCTGCTTTTCTGATGATTGCAATCGATTCCTCGCATGTTTTACCCATATAAACCACTTCCAGGAAAAAAAAAAAAAATCACGTACTTAGGAGAGGGGTGGTTAAATCAGTGTAACTTCCGAATTTCGAAAATTTACCAAGTTTTATGGTCGTTATGAGAAAAGGAGTTTAAACACCATGATAAAAGCAAAAAGCGTTATATAGAGGGAACATTAGATGGAGGGAGACTCCTTGCATAAAAAGTTATTTGGCCTAATTTGTTAAGGCCAACTAAATTTTTTTCAGCCATTCGTTCTGTAGAAGAGAGTCATTTTATGAAGGTCGTTATATGAGAAGCCACTTTATACAAAATGTAAAAAAAACTTTCTAGGTAATGTAGTCATGATAGGGTTGGCCTCCCCTCACCTCCCACCCGAAAAAAATTACTTGATGAGGGGCTTTTCGGTCGACTGTGAATTGGTTCGAACGTCTGTAAAGTAAATTTTATATGCTAAAAACAATTAAAAAAATGTTCCAAACAATTTCCGTACTAAAAAAAGGTTTCAAAAGGTTGTCATAAGTTGACCGAATTGACTTGCGTCCGCCAAGTAAAATCGTGTATAATTAAGTTTATCTCCACTTTTAATCACTGGAGCTAGCAAAAAACGGTCTCTATAATTATTTTTGACAAGAGCTTCGCTCGGATTTGTCTTAGGTAACTGAAGTGGGCCGATCTCTAACTCTCAAGCTCCCTGCGACCCCTTCGGGGCAAAGAGGGTTGGTAGCTTGGGACTGGAGATTGGCGCACAACCCACATACCTTAGACAAAAATCACTGGAAAAAAACTCTGGATGCATGAAAACAATTCACATACCAGAGTTTCTTTATGCAGTAGGCCCCAGCTAACAAAACTATATTCAAATCCCATCTTTTCGTATTTTTAGGGATATCCAAGTACTCTTTTGGTTATTTAGCTTGGGGAACCAGGTAATTTGGTCGACTTATAGAACCAAATTTTTTTGAAACCCATTTTTTAGTATGGAAATTTTGGGAAACAACTTTTTCATCGTTTTAGCGTATAAAATTACTTAGAAGACGTCTAAACCAGTGTTGGGAACTCGTACTCGTACTTCGTACTCGTACTCGACTACTCGTACTACGAGTACGAGTATGAAGTACGAGCAGCTGAAAAATAGAGGTACGAGTACTAGTACGAACAGAAAAAATGATGAGGTACGTGTACGATTACGAGGACGAAAGAACAAGTACGAGTACCAAGAGAAGCTTTAAGTACGATGCCATGTTTTTTTCTGGCTATTTTTGAGCAGAATTTTCTTATAAAAGCATGAGTTTTAAATGAGAAGGCATTTTGAAGCATAAGTTTCCTATTTCCTCTTTAAATGTTCTGATTATTCTTCTGAATTGACGTCTTTTCCATGGTATGGTCATGGTATTCTCTCATTTCAAGGCACGCGAAGCGGCCGTTTTAATCTATGCCTTTCATGTTTAGTCATAATATGCCTTATTCCAAGGATGCGAAGCAGCTAGATTTTGGTCATGGTGTGTTATTCATTTTATGGTGTGTCAAATATCTACTCCTTAAAAATCGCAATGCGAAGCGTTGCTTAAGCTTCAGTAGTAAACGCGTAGTGTTTCTAATACTGAATTCTTCTAAAAAATACTCCCTTATGGTAGTCGATTCCTCATTCGACAAAAATTATATAAAAATGTTACTTAGATTAAATAAATGTTTGTGAAAATATTTAAAGATTACGGATTTTTTATTCAAGTACGAGTACAGCATGGTTTTCCCTCAGGTACGAGTAAAGTACGAGTACGAGTAAGAGCCTTTTTCAGCTCGTACTACTAGTACGAGACGACGAGATTTTGTAGCGTGGTACGAGTACGATACGGAGTACGAGGTCAAAAAACTACTTTTACGAAGTACGAGTACGAGAATTTCAGAAATTCCCAACACTTGTCTAAAACACTATTTCATAATTGACTAAAAAAGATCCTCCCCCCCCCCAGTAAACAAGTGCCTGATTTTTCTATGATACAGTCAGTGCCCTGTATTTTTGTATTTGATTGTGCTTCCGAAAATGAATAATTCTCTGTATTTTGTTAGCACACAAAAACTGTTCAGCATTAAGTGGCTAAAAAGATGCTTATCATCAATTTTAGCTAGCTAACTATTAATAAGGGTGATTCGAGTGTAAATGCTCATTCTTTTCACTTTTACTGTTTCAATAATTATTTAAATGCAAGTCTTGCTGCAATTTTTTGTCTGAATGGCAGTTTTGTATGTAGTGATTGGTAAAAAGCCTGGTAAAAAGCCTAAGCCTATTAAAAAGCCTGTTAGAAACCCATATTGTTATTACTGAAGCTCAAACTGAGTGCACACATTTTTATGACAAAGTAAAAAAATTATACACTATTTGAACAAAAGTTTGGTTTTGAACCGTTAAATCAAGCGTCGTTAAATCTAGGGATGTGCCTGAAACCAGTACGCTTTAAAAGCACCGTGGGACCACATTTAGTTTTTTGTTTTTTGTGCATGATATGTCAACGTGTAGCCCTGCTGCTTCTTCTTTTTCACCGAACATTACGTTTATCACTGTAAAAGTGAATTGTATGTCAAAGTTAATGAACAGATCTGAGAAAACAACAAGCAAAATGGCTAGGAAATACTGGGCAAAAACAAAATTTGGGTAACGTGAGTTATGGCGAAATGAAATTTGGCAAAAAACGAAGTTGCGAAAAATTTCCTTGGTCCCCCCTGCTGACAAAAATGTCTAAAAATCATAAAAAGGGGTATGCACCCAGGTGGATTCGAACCACCAACTCTACGTCACCTTAGAATTGCCCGAATCCCATCCGGAATGGCTGAAAAAACTGAAAAAACTGTGTGTATAGGGAGTTTATTAAAGTGGGGTAAAATTTCTATGAAAAGCGATTGAACGTATCCGAATTTCAGTCTGATGGCTTAATCGCCAAGAATTCCAATAGTTAGAAATAAGTTGTTTTGTGGGGGTTTTTAAAGGGAATAAATTTTTTGCGAAACTAATTGAGCAATCAGATTTCGAGTCAGATGCCTTAATGCCTCAGAATAGAGTGGATTGTGTAATTCAGGTTTCAAGCGTTTAGAGTGGATAGTTGTTGCTGTTTTATCAGTCAAAAAATATATAAAACGTGTGAAAAATAGTAAGTACAGCATTTTGGAATTTCGGCGTCTATTAAAAATAATTTTAGCAAAACTGAGTGCGCACCCACAAACCTAACAATAATTAGACAAACAACCACTCAAAATAGACCTGAGTCTGCTCTACAAAACGAGCTAAACAACTGCTAAAAGGGTTAAAAATCTAAACTCATAGGTTATTTCGTACTTTCGTGACGAGATAAATTCAAAATTGAAAATTTAATTGTCTCTAATAGAAGATTAACCCAACACAAAAATTTGTCAAAAAACTAGCATTATCGTGTTTAGCGCAACATTCTATAAACCAAGAGCAGCAAAGCTCACGCCTGACCGTTGGAATGTTAGAAATATGAATTTTTTTCAAGAAAAAGAAGTCTAATTGCCTTCGCAGAAAAAAATTCAAGGGGACTTCAACTACAACTTTACTTCACATACCTTTTTTTCAATATATTTTGCATTCTTATCTCAGATGTTTTACACCGTTTCGTAGCTGAAATTTTTATTAATCGATTGAATGTCAACAGACTGATAAAAATAATTTTGGAGGAGAAATCACACCAAACTCACAACAAAAACCGTGATTTTAACTAGGTTTTTAGTGAAGTTTTTTCCTTATAGAGAAGAAAACAAAATATATGAACAAAAGGTGTATGAAGTGAAGTAGTAGTTGATGTCAAAAAGTAGCTGCTGAAGATCTCTCTCTCCTACCATTTGAAAATATTCTTTCTCCGTTGATTTATGCTGAAAAAAGTTTTCGAGAAACGAAATTGCTTAATTGCACAATAAAAAATAGTATTTTTTGGAAAATACCAAAAAAGCGCTTGCTTGAAACTGACAACGAAAGGACAAGCCCGATTCGATTTTTTACATGTTTGCACACCTGTTGGGTCTTTTCTCTAATGATGGAGGTCGACCAAACCGAGAATAGGATGAGACAAAAAATATAAAAAAAAATCCGGGATAGGATTAAAACTGAAGTCCCGCCGTCACATTAATACGGGATACACGTAGGAGTGGTAGATATAGAAGCTAGTCAAATAAAGGAAAAGATTTTTTTCGACCCAAAATCACAGCCCCCCTCTCCGAACTCATTTTTTTCTGCACAACAAGGTACGAAAGCATTTCTAACACTTTCTAAATAAAAAGTTGAATTTTATCAAAAAAAATTGCCACCCCTTGGGGTAGATGGTTTTTAGGGTATTTTGAACCAAGTTTCAACTTTTTTCAAGCAAAATCTGGTACGAATACTAATTTGAACAGTTTTTACTTTCTTTGGGGCCTAACGCATAAATAAGCTCGGTATGCATACATGTTATATGCATCCAGATCACTTTCGAGTGATTGTGTCTCAGGTAGTGTGTGTGCGACATCTCTACACAAGCCCTTTGCGCCCCATTTTTGATTTGATAATAGGTAATTTATTTTCCGGGACAACCAAACCAAAACAAAAAAAGAACGGATGCAACACAGAGGTGGATGCAATATAGAGGGTCGCTATACAGACGTTCGACTGTACACCCGATTTAACAAACAGTCGGGTTCGTCCCTTCAACCTAAACCTAAGCTAAGCCTAAGGACTAAGCCTAAGTAGCCTAAGTGGCTAAACAGAACATAGGGCAGAACGCCAAAAATGTCCAATTGTAGGGAAACGTCTATACCCCCTATATCGAGACTCGACTGTAACTAAGTAAAGTCAATTTCATTAGTGTATCGTGACAAGTTTTTTGTAAAATAACTATTTTAATGATTTTAGAAGGCTAAATGTTCAGTCAAAGTTTTTTGTGCTTATTTTTTTTGGTCAGTATACTAGAATGTGTGGATTGCACTAGTAACAATCATCCACACGATTCAAAGCTAAAAGTGCAGCAAAGTGGTGGAGTAGCCAAGCCTGAAACACCTCAGTTGTACTTCCTCCACATGCAACTTCTTCCGACACAAATCTAAAGAAAATTATTGAACTTGTGGACATAGTCAACGAAAAGTTAAGGTATGTATATAACATGTCGATTGCCGATGAGCCGACAACCTCGAGTTCGTTTCCACCTGGGTCCCAACTTTTTTTACCCCAATTTTCGAAGGCTTTTTGAAAATTATGTTTTGACAGTTTGAGGCAAATATCGTAAGGATACGATTTCATCGGTCGTTTTGAAAAGTTCTTGAATTTTGACGTTTTTAAAAACCGAAATTCCGATAACCCGACACTCTATTTTTTAAAAAGGTGTCGGGTTATCGGAATTCCAGTTTTTAAGTGTCGAAATTCAAGAATTTTATAAACGACCGATAAAATAGGAATCCTTACGATATTTGGCACCAGACTGTCAAAACAGAATTTCTAAAGGCCTTCGAAAATTGGGGTAAAAAAAGCGTCGGACCTATGTGGGAACGAACTCGAAGGGGTGTCGGATTATCGACACTCGACTGTTTAAAAACTTTATTCTATTATATACCGTATTCTCTCTAGACCACATGTGGTTCTTTTTCACAATCCTCGTTGGGGGTGTGGTTCTAATAGAGGAAACGGTATATTTAACGGTCAACTTTTTCCACAATGCTCATTTCAAGTTAGGTTTGTTTTGGTCGGTGTCAATGTAGTGGATTTAGCCGGCAATTTAGGCCGACTGGCCATTATAAAAATATGACCTATTTTTAATGGGACGAATTTTTACTTGGTCTCTTCTGTTGTATTTTATCCACAGATGTAAAGTTTGCAGACTGACATTTGTTGCAAGTCACGGTAAGTTTTAGTTTTTGCATGGAGATAGCAACAATAAGTGAATTCCATGCGAAAAGCTAGTCTAAATGTCCTTCTCCCTGTAAAAAGCGCTGTTTAGTCGTCAAGTCAATGACGGTCATATACTATCAGTATGCGATTTCCGTTTGCAAATGAAGATGCAGATGACGGGTTACAATCCTTTATCGGCAAAATTGCAAAAGCAAAAGTATCAACTGCTAAAATGAATATTCAAATGTCTTGTCTGCCTTTATTATCCTCATTGTCACCAGGCCATTTTTTGAGTAAAAATGATTAGAAGCGTAAACAACATTTTTTAAAACTTTTGGGTAAATTTTAAAAAATCGAAGAGGGGTACTAAGGCATTTTTTTCACGGGAATACACCTTAAAGGAGTGAAAGCTCTTAAGGAGATAGTCTCCACGCGAAAAGATTATTCCAAGTCTTATGTTTTTTAAGTGTGTTTTGGAGCCATATTTTGCCTACGATCCGGCGTTGTGGTTCTGGACAACTTGTGCAGAATTAAAAGTTGGCTTAGCATCCTCAATACCAGAATTTATCAATTCTTTCAAAAATGCCCTAAAACGGGCTCCGATCGTCCTTTTTAAAAAGTTGTCCTTTTTTGGCGCCCCAAATTTTTTTTTATTTTTAAAATTTGGTCAAAATTCTTTTTTTCGCTTCAAAATGGCAACAAGCACTGGATAAAATGACCCTTTTACTCAAAACAGTCAAAATGTCCTTCTTTACCCAGATAGTCCTGTGTTGTTAAATTTTCATTCGGAGCCCTGCTTAAAAATCGAAATTTAATAAAAGACTGATAACTTTTTTTCGATAATTTTTCCTCTTTCCTTTTCTGTTTTCAGGCATTTTTCGAAAGAAATTTCAAAATTCTGATATTGATGTGCTTATCCACTTTGTATTTGCATAAGTTTGTCTGAAATCACAACACCGGATTGTCGGCAAACCATATTTCATAAACCACATTAAAAAAACAAAACTTCAAATAATCTTTTCATGTCGAGACTATCTCCTTAACATCTTTCACCCTCTCTTTACAAATTCTTAGCTTAATCTGTTATATCCTAGTATAATTATTCGTAATAAATTAGTTACCATTCAAAGGAGTGACAAATTCACCGTCAGCTTCATAGATGATGGTGGTCAGACTGTGCACAGCGCTGCCTTCAAAAAAGTATGCACAAAACAAAACAAATGACTTGGCAGCTTTTGAAACAGTCAAAATTCATGGGACAAAATGCTTCAAACAAACAGTTAATATGCTGCAGACCATTGAAGCAGAAATAACTCACAAAAAGGCAAAAAAGGAAGAAGCCGACAAATTGAATACCGTAGTACATGTCTGGAGTAAAATAATGAGTCAGGCACAATGGCACTTAAAGGCAACCTACAGTCCAAACAAGGCTTTGGAGGTGCACTGGGCAAGCAGCTGATTGGCCATCTAATTACAGCCTTGGTGACTTTAAGTATAGCACACATAGAAAACCAACCACTAAAAGAATTGGCAAAGAAACTGCTGCTTTGAACACAATTCACCAACATTTGCAAAAAGCTCACGGAATTGAGAAGTTGAAAAAAGGGATAGAAGAACTTTTGGCGAGCAAAGATGAGAAGAAATTCGCCAAATTAGCAGATTAAAAATTTAAAGATGAAGAATTTTTTGGAGAATTTTGTCTTCGCACACTGAGCAGAATCCCCAGGCAGCCAATTCTTAAACATGGTGAAGCCGAAGAGATGCAGGAGGAGACCATAAACTAGGCCATCGCGGAAAACCACGATGGGAGGAGCCACAGCAATCTGGAAATTTGGAAGAGCTGCTGAACCATCTGAATATTCCTGAAGAGAAAAATGGTCACAAACCACACTAAATTTTGGATAATTTTTTTTGGTGCAGTTGGAATTTCTGTAGGATAAGATTTTTCAATTTGGGAACATTCATAACAGACTGGAAACTAATTGGGAGGAATAATATAATTTACTTTTTCAACTGTAAAAATTTCAAATGAATTTGAAAAAGACCAACTTTGAGAGACGATATTCGTAACAGCAAACTTTGTAACAAATATTTTTGTAACAACTTTTTCGGAATTCGGGATCGGGATTTTCAAAATTTCGGGATTCGGGATTGTGATTTGGGATTGGCTTGGACCGGCGGGGATTCGGGATCGGGATTTCAAAATTTTCGAAATCGGATTGGGATTCTCAAAAAATCCGGTATCCCGATCGGGATTTTTCGCTAATGATTTTATTCGATTAGATATTCAAAGAATTTATTTTAACACAATTGACAACACGGAGAATTTTAATCAATAAGTAGATATATGTCTTCTATATTCTTGATATATTTTAGAGCTTTGTTGAAGAAAATTAGTTGTTCGGCTTTTTTTGCATCAAGTTGTCCCCTCTGTACTCAAACACGTCTCTGGTATGACTTAAGAGCTGCTTACTGGAAACAGATGTTATTGGCCGAGATAAATCGGCGAGCATGGGTTCCGCGAGATTCGGGATTTAGATTTTAAAATTTCCGGATCGGATTGGGGTTCGGGATTCACCCCAAAATAAAATATTTTTCAAAAACTCGAAAAAATACTCAGAATACGCACTTTACCACTATCAAAACGATCTCAGCGTCCGCGTATAGTCCAGAAAATAGTTTTTGGAAAATGAAGAAACGTAAAAAAAAGTTGCATCAAGTAGACGATCACTTTCCCCACAGGGTACGTCTCACCTAAGTACCTCACCAGTGTACTGCACCCTGGCTAACTTAGCTTTTTCTCTAGTACCTCTCTCCTGGGTGCTCTTTCAGTTTAGGGCACCCTTGGTATTTTTCAAATAAGATACTAGTAGTATAGAAAGGCCATTTCTAGAACACCATTCCACCCATATCCTAACCGAAAACCTTCGTTTTTAAGCCTTTTCGAAATAAAAAGCGGTGAATTTGCAATTTAAGAGCAAAGATATTCCGAAATTATACCCAATTTAGACACCACCATTTCAAAATTTCACAGGGACAGAAATTCACCCTGATTTTTAATATAAAATTCCATTTTTCGAGCCCTTTTTCAATAAAAAATGGCAATTCAGAAAAATTGTCAACCAAAAATTCAAAATTATACCATTTTTACAAAATTTTTAAAATAGTAGACAATAATGACCATTTTAAATTTGAACAATTTTTTCAACTTTTAGCTACTATTTTTGAATTTTCCATGTTGAAAAAAGACTAATTATAATTGTAAATTTTGCTATATTTATTTTAATAGTATATATTTTTCAATTTTTTCGAACTTCGATAGTCGAACTAAAAAAAAGTAAATAATTTATATTGCGAAATCAACCCGGTAATAGTTCGGTTTTAATATTTTTGATAGTCAATTCGATATTTTTTTCCTATAATTTTAGCGAATTTATCGATGCGTATTTTTATGAAAACTGATCAGAAATGCTTTTTATATTCGACGCAAACTCTTTCTTCCACTAAATTTTTGTTTTTTTCGAAAAAGCTAGTGGCGAAGTCAATAAACTAAAGTTCAAACAATTTGCACGGTTATAAAACCACAGCATAAGACAAAAAAATTCGCCAAATAAATGTTATCAAATATAGCGAAAATACTCAGCCAATAACACTTGAAAATCCTGCGTTTCGAATTTTTTCGTCTGAGAACTCAAAATTGGTGTCGATATAGTTGTTTAATTTCATCGAATAGATCTTCCTCGATAATACGTTTCTTCTCAGAATGATGTCAAAATATCAATTATCTTCTAAAAATTTTAAA
>SADC01000896.1:0-68904 GCA_004194705.1 Ditylenchus dipsaci | reverse complement strand
GTGGGCAGAGTAAAACTTGAAGTGCGACATAAACCACCTAATTAATTTAAAGGGTTTATGGAGTATATAAAATTGTCATACATCATCTTAACTTTGAAGATCGTACTGCATTAATTGCTTGAGTCAGAAAAGAAGGCTTTCAGCCAGAAAATTTGCTGAACTCATTAAAAGACATCCTAGTACGATCTATCGTGACGCTTAAAAGAAATAGCATCCAATGACGTTTATCAAGCTCGATATGCTTCTGATAACACCTTCGCTAGACGTTAGACGTGGTCACAGAAAAACTCAAAATCGATTCAATCCTCTGGAAAATTATTGTTGAGCGATCCGTTGTTTATGGTCTCCTCAGCAAATAGCAAAGCGTTTAAAGACATTTCCTGATTTGGATCAAACAATGAATGTAAGCCATACAACGATTTATTCAACGATACGGCATTACCCAAGGGTGAGTTGAAAAAAGACTTATTATCCTGTCTGCGTCATGAAAATAAAAAAGCGAAAAGCTAACGGTGAACCTAAAAAAAGATTCTATATTACAGGATATTAAAACTATTCATGAGCGCCCAGCCGAAAGTTCAAGAAAGAAAAATACCGGGTCATTGGGAAGCTGATTTAATTAAAGGTAAGACAATAAAAGTTCGATAGCAACACTTATTGAACGAAATACACGGCTCTGTATCTTGGCAACATTACCTGATGCAAAGGCAGAATCAGTGCGCAAGCTTTAACTGAAGCTCTGAAATATTTACCTGCAGAACTGCGTAAAACGTTGACCTATGACCGTGGACGCGAGATGTCAGAACATAAAATACTCGAAGAAGATTTAGGCATAGATGTATATTTCTGTGACCCACATTCACCTTGGCAAAAGGCACATGAAAATAGATGGTTTAATTAGGCAATATTTACCTAAAGGGATTGATTTAAATCAGGCAGATCAGCATTATTTAAATCAAGTTGCCATGTCACTGAATACTCGTCCTAGAAAGGCGTTAGATTGCTTACACCATTAGAGAAATTTGCTCAGCTTGTTGATATCATATGGCCTTTTGAAACTGTCGCACCTCATGTTTGAATTCGCCGTGTTTATGTACTTGCCGATTCATGCCGCTGCTGAATCATTACAGATAGTACCAAGTGCTGTCTTACCAAGTATTCCCGAAGTTCCGAATTCTGCTCATCAGGCATTTGGTTTCTGATCAGGGATATGTACAGCTATTGTTAAATATTTCTGTTAATTCAAATGTTTCTAAAGATTTAATATCGTACGGCAGGATCAAGATAGAAAATTATATATCCGCTCTCGTGATTTTAAAACTTTAAGACTAAAAATGGTGAACATATCCTAGATAACCAGTGGTGTGTATTAATGATCTAAACGGAATCCAGTTAAATATCTGGAAAATGAGCAATCTCTAAACTTAAAAGTTCCGCTCGAACATGTTAACGGTTACTCAGTTGACTTAAATGGCCAGCAGATCACTAGCCCACAATTGCTAAGATGAAACCCTAAATGCAGCCATTCTGAACTACAGTCTGGATCAGACTATGACCAATGACGAGAACGTTTTCTCAGTACGGCAGAGGGGATCTTTAACAGCGCAATCGGTACTTTTTTTTCAGGCTTTATATAACGTAGTAATGAAATAGTTATAGCCATGAAAAATGGGTGCGCCTAGAAAGTAAGTGGCAATATGTCGACCCTGAGAAGATCAGGATATATACCCTAGGGGACTTTATTTTCAATAGCCAGATTGGCAGTAGTGTCCGTCTTGCGGTTTTTCAGTGTCGAGTGCTTTATAGCCAACGCGGGGATATTGTCACCTCGGCACTCCCGCAATTCTCTGGCTCGGCAGCACTGCCTTCAACCCTAGACTTATACGTCAACCAGCAAAAGATTTATTCAGGACTAGTCCATCTGGTCCATTTGATATTAAACAGCTTCCATTTATTTCAGGAAATGAAGTCAACCCTTGTGACTACCGATGCAACGCGGTCAGCAGAGCATTACCAAAAAGCCGTACTATTTTTCATCGAAGATTCTGGCAAAAGCATTAATGAGTTTTCAGTAGATGTTGGTATTCCGCGTTTAACTATGGACTCTATTCAAATGATTATGATGATGCCACCTTTGCCTCAGTGCAATTCGATATGGTTTAGCAACTCACTGACTTAAGCGGCGTGCAGAGGCTTCGACAGATGGCCTGTCCAATCTCGGCACAGGATTTGCCAAGAATATTTGGGGATTGGGGTGATCAATGCCGACATTGCAGCGAGCCAGTATAAAGATGAAAAACGGTTACTCTACCTTGCTGGGTTTAGAAGGGCGCATCAGTAAGACATTTCATTTAACACCAGTTACCGCAAAGTATTCGATAACTATTTTGACCTAGCCCGTGTATCTCAAGTGAGATATTTAAAAGATAACCAGATCAATGCCGAGTCACAGAACTACCTGAACTACAGCGCACTGGCCGATGAGATTTTTAGGGCGGGGATTAACTATAACTTTTATGCAGGCTATGGGATTTATCTGGGCTATAACCAGATCAAATATATGACAACTCCTATAAATTACTGTCTACCAATTTAAGTGGAAGTCTGGACAAGAACTGGGGCTTTTATGCATCAGCGTATAAAGATTATGAAAATCACAAGGACTATGGAGTTTACTTTGCGCTGAGATATACCCGTCCAGTAAAGTGAATGCGATCACGAGTGTATCTAGTGACAGCGGTAGCCTACGGTATCGCCAAGAAATATTTCGGTTTGTCAGAACCACAAATTGGTTCATTTGGCTGGGGGGGCTATGTTGAAAGAGATCAGGATGCCAATGAAAACAATGCATCGGTCTATGCATCTTTACCGAGCACGAGCGGCTTACCTGACGGACGCTATAACGATTTGGAGACAACGATCAGGTTGCAGTTTCGGCGACGGGTTCATTGGTTGCGCGCGGCGGGACGTATCTTTGCGGCCAATGAAATTGGAGATGGCTACGCAGTTGTGACCAATGCAGGCCACAAAGCCAAATTTTAAATGGTGGTGTTAATTTAGGTACGACCGATAAGTCTGGCCGATTCTTAATTGCAAATTTAAGACCCTACATGTCTCATCACATCTACCTAGACCCATCATATTTACCTTTAGAGTGGGAAGTTAGCTCTACGAATCAGACAGCGTTTGTGGGTTTCGTCAAGGAACTTTGGTTGACTTTGGTGCTCATCAGGTCATTTCAGGATTAGTGAAACTGGTTGATCAAAACAACTCACATTAATGCCAGGTTATACCGTTCGAATTAATGGTCAGCAAGATGGGATGGTTGGGTATGACGGTGAAGTGTTTATTCCAAATCTATTAAAGCAAAACAAACTTGAAGTTGATCTTCTAGACCATGGTTCATGCCAAGTTGATTTTGCCTATAAAAATACGCAGTACAGTACTAAAAAATTGGGCCTTATGTATGTCGATAATATTGCTAGCTTTAACCAGCCGACAACTTTTAAAGGTCTTTCATTTATCCTGAAATATTTTTTGGGAATGAGCTTGCTATGCTGATCTTTACATTTTTTAACTCTGCCTATGCAACTTGCACACCTACAGGGACAACTTCTGGTACATACACATACACTGCCGCAACAATTAACAATGATGCAGTTCTGACATACACGGAACAATACGTTGTTATGGGGACGTACAACACCAGAAATTTCAGGTTATATGTGTATGAAAACCGTCTTTACTGGAACAACGAGTAGTAATAATAATTTTTCATTACCTTACACCGTCACAGCAACTGTAGGTGGAGCAGGGTCTTCTACCACTAATCAAAATTCGAATATCTGGTATGGTCCAGTAAGAACAGTCGCTTCAAATAATGTTATTAGTTACTCTGTAATATAAAAGTACCTGCCCGAACAGGGTCGCTCATGGCATACCCTAAAGGAACTTATACTGGTACGGTTCAGCTATTTTGGACATGCAAGCAAGCTCTAGCACTGTGTGTGAGGGGATAGTGGTGGAGGTTGGGACTCGGTAATACCACTATAACTGCTAATTATGTTGTGCCAAGTTTGTGTCAAATAGATTCAACATCAAATGTCGATTTTGGAAATATTAATGATATTGGTAAGACTACTCGTGATTACACAGCTCAAGGGGTGGTAAATACGACCTGTAAATAATGGACTGCCATATAGTATTTATTGGGGGATGGAATAACCGTATTGCCGGTGCTTTAGGCAGATGACAAATGGTGGTGGTCAGTTACATTCAGTATCAGTTATATCAGAACTCGAATTATAGTGCGGTATGGGATACTACTGTGGTGTAAGCGCAGTTGGAGGTTCTGGAGGTGTTTCTAAAACAGGTTCGGGTAATTCTCAGGGTACAAATGTCTATGGAAAAATTCCGCAAGGTACCACTATTTCAACAGCTCCGGGTAATTACTCAGATGCGATAGTTGTTACAGTAACTTATTAAGAATTTATTGGAATTTTTATGTTGAGTATATTTTTAGGATTTGAGTTGAACACTTAGCATTTAAAAAGTGGTCTATAAATTTGGTGTTTAATTGTTCTAATTTAAAAGAAGCAGCTAGGTTTTTAAAAAGTAGGGGTGATAAGTGGTTAGCGGTAATGTGTTTTAGGATGAGTAAAAACAGAAAAAGACAAATTAAAAAAATAAGAAAAAACATCTGATAAATATATACCTTATGAATATTAAATGTATTTTACACAAGTTAACAGATTGTACAAATTAAATTACAGTTCTTTTTCTTTATTTATTCTTTCTTATCAATAAAAAATACTTATAGAGATAAGTCGGTTCTCAATAATTTAATGATTTGTATTGGAAAACAAAGTGTTAAATTGAAAGGCTGAGATGCTCTGATATGTTTAATTGTATTTTATTCGGTGAATCTACGAATCGAAATTTGTGGATGCTTAGTAGTACTAAAGACAAATGGCTACATGCGTGACAGCTATCCCGAATTTAACCTCATGAAAATACAAAGGTTATAAATTGTTTCAACCACTTACTATCCAAACTCGACTCGGTGGATTCTACTTTTTCTACTATTCCATTGTAGGTACATTCATGCCGTATTGGAATTTATATCTTCAAGATCAGGGATTTAATTATCAAGAAATTGGTGTTTTATCATCAATTGCGATTGTAACTCGTTTTTTTTGCGCCTTTAGTTTGGGGTTGGATTGCTGATAAATCTGGTAAGCGGATGTTGCTTGTTCGGATAGCAACTTGGATGGAGTCATGTATATGGTTGGCTATTTTTATAGTGCAAAATACTTTTCAATCAGTTGCCTTTGCTTATGCTTATTTTTAGTTTTCTTTCAAAATGCGATTTTAGCTCAATTTGAGGGAGTGACTTTATTTTTGGTGGGTGATCAAAAAGCTAAACTCTACGGCAAAATTCGTAAGTGGGGATCGGTTGGGTTTATTGTTGGGGTATTCACTATTGGGGCTATTTTAGAAATAGTGCATATTTCAATGCTCCCAATTTTACTATTAATTATCGCGTCTCTAGCGTTTATTTGGTCTTTCACAATCCGCGAACCTGATAGCGCGCCTACTTCCCAAAAATATTTAGAACCTTTATTTCCTGTTCTTAAGCGCCCAACAGTGGCTGCATTTTTGCAATTGAATTTATTCTACTTTTTTCACATGCGCCTTTTTATAGTTTTTTATAGTAATTTTCTGAAATCTTTGAATTTCAGTACGACTGAAATTGGATTTTTATGGGCCAGGCGTTTTTGCTGAAATTTTATGTTTTCAATGCCTCAAAGATTTTTCAACGTTTTTCGTGGCGCAGTTTAGTGATAGTGTGTCTGCTAGTGACGAGCATACGTTGGATGCTAGTTGCAAGTATTTTCACATTATTTTATTGTCAACTTTTTGCGCAGTGCTTACATGCCTTTAGTTTTGGTTTTATTCACTTGATCGCAATGAGAGTTATTTTTCAAAACTTTTCTGCTGGACAGCAGGGCGTGGACAAGCACTTTATAGTACCATGTGGGGGTTAGGTGTAGCTTTCGGTAGTGTTCTGGCTGGGCATTTCTGGAAAATTCTTTCTGGTGAACTCATCTTTATGTGTGCCAGCGGTTGTGCTCTTAGGTTTGTGCTTTGTAAAGTGGCTTCCGAAACAAGTCGATTCTTCAACTACCTAAGCCTGAGATCATGCAAAACAAAGAATTTATATTGAAAAAGCAAGTAATATAAAATTGTTTGATGACTTGTTGTGACACGTTACAGTTGAAAATATTGTTTTTATATGGTTATGGAGCAGTGATTTTGTCAAAAAATATGCTAACTTAACTTCATGCGTTTAATGATTAATAATCTATGAAAAATATTTATATATTGGATATTGTGGGCTTGTTCTGGTTTAGCTGTGGCAGAAACGGCTACTCAACAGCCAGCTGAACAACCCGTTTCGGACCGCAAGTAATCCTAATGCTATACGTATTGTTACGCGCCCTGAAATTATGGGATTATGGGGAATGGAAATTCCAAATAATAAGAAATGTGTGGAATATTATAACTTTCGTAGTAGTAATGATGTAGTGATCAAAAGGTCAGGAATGGTCTTATGGTATTTATGAATATCAATCATCTGATGATCCTAAAGAACAGCTAGCTGCTTTAGTAATGCAAATTAAATTTGATAATAATAAAGTAGATTGTTCTGGTCAGAAAACAAGACCAAACAGGTGATGTCTCACAATATTTTGTACAATGGAAAAACGACCATACAATCAATTTCTGTTCAACAGCTAAGGGTGAGCAGTGCTTTGCCACTTTACGTCGGTATTACCATAAAATGGTTGATATAAAAAGCCTCTTAAAATAAGAGGCTTTTTTTTATTATGCAGTTTCAGCTTTCTTTTCTTCCACTTGCTTTAACAAGTGTTTTCAAGGTAATGGATATCCATTGCTTGAGAGCAGAAACTCTTATCTTGCAAAATAGATCTTTATGTAGAGGAATATTTGTTTTAATTCCGTAAGGATCATTTCATCTAGTGCTTGACGCATACGAGCAATTGAAGTTTCACGGTCTTTACCATGAGAAATCAATTTAGCAATCATAGAGTCATAGTAAGGTGGAATGCTGTATTCTGGGTAGATATGAGAATCTAAACGAATACCAGCGCCGCCTGGCGCATAGAAACTTTCAATTTTACCTGGTGAAGGTAAGAAGGTTGTAGGATCTCTGCATTGATACGGCATTCAATTGCATGTCCTTGAACTTGATATCTTCTTGTTGAAGCTCTAGTCTAGGCCACCAGCAATACGTAACTGTTGTTCAATAATATCGACACCGGTAACCATTTCAGTTACAGGGTGCTCAACCTGAACACGAGTATTCATTCAATAAAGAAGAATTCACCGTCTTCAAATAAGAATTCAAACGTACCAGCACCACGATACTGCATCAACTGACATGCATGAACACAAGCTTCTAAAATATCAGCTCGAGCTTGCTCTGGTAGGTTTGGTGCAGGTGCTTCTTCTAGTACTTTTGATGGCGACGTTGTAATGAACAGTCACGGTCATATAAATGAATTGCATGACCATTACCATCACCAAGAACTTGAACTTCGACATGGCGAGGTTTTTGTAAGAAGCGTTCCATGTAAACGGTATCATCACCGAACCACATTTCTGCATCGCGCTGCGCTGCTTGAACTGATCAAGTAGTGTATCTACACGCTCAACAATACGCATACCACGACCACCACACCAGAAGCCGCTTTAACAATAAGCGGGAAGCCGATTTCTTCGCTTCTGCCAAGGCATTGTGGATGGTTACTGCAATGGTCGCAACCTGGTACAGTAGGTACGCCAGCTTTTTCATGGCAACAATCGCAGAAACTTTATTCCCCATAAGGCGGATATGTTCTGGACGTGGGCCAATAAAAGTAAAGCCTGAGCTTTCTACAATTTCAGCAACTTCAGCATTTTCTGAAAGGAAACCATAACCCGGGTGAATAGCAGAAACCGGTAATTTCTGCAGCAGTAATAATTGCCGGGATATTTAAATAGCTTATCACTACTTGCGCCCGGACCAATACATACTGCTTCATCAAACAAAACGTAAATGCATCAAATCCTTGTCGGCATCTGAATAGATACCAACAGTCTTGATTCCTAATGTTTTACAAGCCCGGGTAATACGTAAAGCGATTTCACCACGGTTTGCAATTAAAAACTTTTTGCAACATAGACGTCCCGGGGTAATTACGCGCGATAACGGAATAAAGGTTGACCGAATTGGATAACTTCACATTTTTTCACTAAAATTTCTTCAATCACGGCCGCTTTGAGTTGCTTCAATTGGTTCATGATTTTCATTGCTTCAATAATACCCAAAGTTTCACCAGCAGATACTGTTTGACCTACTTTAACAAATGGTGCTCTTCCCGGGCTTGGAGCAGCGTAGAACACGCCAACCATGGAGAAGTTTCAACTGCTCCACGCGGTGTTTTGCAACTGGTGCTTCTGCAACAGGAGCAGCCGGAAGTGCTACACCAGCCGCAGCAACGACAGGATTGCGACGAGTTAAAGCGATTGATGATCACCTTCTTTAACTTCGATCGCTTGCAAGTCAGACTCAATCATTAAATCGATGAGTTTCTTAACTTTGCGGATATCCATGGGCGACTATTCCTAAACTAGTTGGGTTAGATGGTTGAATTTTTCAATAGCGTAATCGAGCGCAAACGATAGCCTTTGCACCTAGACCACAAATCACGCCAATTGCTTTATCAGATAAATAAGAATGATGTCTGAATGCCTCTCTTGCATGGACATTAGACAAATGAACTTCAATGAATGGAATCGCAACGCCAAGTAGAGCATCACGTAGAGCAACTGAAGTGGGGTGAGGGCAGCAGGGTTAATAATAATAAGTTTTACGCCTTCAGTTTGTGCCTGAATGAATACGATCAACAATGGCACCTTCCCAGTTGCTTTGAAAAGTATCTATGTGATTGAAGCTTGTTGAGCTGGCTAATAAGTTGTTGGTTAATATCATCTAAGGTAAGATGACCATATACTTCTGGTTCGCGTTTTCCCAGCAAATCAAATTCGGTCCATGAATCACCAAAATGGTCGAACTCATTCAGATTGCTCCAGCTCTAAAGTTGCAAATATTCTTTGCAAGATGTCTGCAAAGTTTGCTTATTATGGCAATGTTCTACAATTTTTATAATTTGTTTTCATCGTCGCAGAAGGGTATACCAAATTCGGCTTATATATTGTAAATTTTGCGATGATTTAGCAATGTTAAAAATGACAAAATTTCAAGTAATTTAATGGAGCTTATTTTAAACTGAATTGACAAAAACAGTTCATGTATTTTGTGTAACGGCTATAGAGTTCTCTCCAATCACCAATAACTCATTCCATCGAGTTAGATAATTTTTTGAACGGTGGCATTGTTTCATGTGCCAAATGGATTACGGGAATGATAACCGACTTGTAAATAGTGACTGCCAAATCGGTTACGAACTGTGCTGAGGGTTTGCATTAATTGTTGTCTTTGCTGAATCAACTCAGAGGTTGCCAATAAATCATCAATATGATGTTGACGAGGATGCAAACACAAAATAAAACTCCAATCTTATATATTTTTTATTTTCTTTATATAAAACATCTATTTGCTGCATGGCTGCTTTGTTAATATGCATAAATCATCTGTTGCATAATTTAAGCCTATCGCTTGAGAAGATGCTTTTTTTAAGGTGGTTTATCTATTTTTCATAAAGCATGACTTGAACGCAGGCACAGAGCTGTTCTTGTTTCATTAAACGGCGATGAGCTCGGTTAAGAGAAAAATAAGTGCTTGCTTAATAATTCAATACTGGATAAAGCTTGAGCGAAACTACGTGATGCTAAAATTCGTTTGGTGACAATTGCAGGATCGTCGAGTTGAATACAGGATTGGCCTTTTTAGCTCACGAATGGTACGTGCCATAACCACAGAAAAAGCTTTGCTAGATATGCTCATTGGCAAAAGTTAAGTCTAAGCATGAATAAATCTCATAGCTACCTAATTGTTTGACTAATGATAGCCAATTCCCAGACTTCTTTGACTGGAGTGTGTTGCATGAGGTCTTCAAGAAGCAGAGGATCTAAAGTAGGAAATTACAAATTCTATTAAAGCTTCTAATTTTTTAGCATAGTGATTGGCTAATTTTGCTTGAGTTTTTGAAATATCCGATGCCAATACAACAGGGTAAGCTTAGCCATTCTTCTAAAGGTTTCTACGACTTTGACACAATAAGAATGAATATCTAGAGATTGAAGGTAAGGGGTAAGGCGAATAAACATTCATCTATAGAATAAGCTTCTAAATCATCGGCGAGAAAAACTCACCAAGAACTGAAAAAAAAGCGACGTGACATTTCAGCATACAAGTGTAGTTGCTTGAATAGACGTGTACACCTGCTTGAAGAGCTTCTTGTTCGATTTGATACCATGGAATACCCATTTTGATACCCATATTTTTTGCTTCTTCACTACGTGATACAACACATCCGTCGTTATTAGAAAGTACTACGACTGGTAGGCCAATAAGTTTGGGATTAAATAGTCGCTCACAACTCACATAACAATTATTAATGTCTACGAGGGCGTAAATTCGCGGTGTGAGATTTCCATTATGATTTGCCCCATGAAAATATTGGTTAAAACTACATATTGATATTGTTTTCATAAACACAGCGGATGAGGGGTGTTGGATGAAAAAGTTGCATCTTGAATATGTAACAAAATCAAGTTAACAAAATTTTAGCAGAATGCTAGGGTGGTTCTGTGGGTTTACCTCAGGTTAATAATGGAAAAAATAGATAAGGAATTAATATTTTTAATAAAAAAGGAGATCGCATGGATCTCTTTTTGTGACACATTCAATGTCAGTTTTGATACCATTTATGGCTATAAGAAACTTCAGCGTTGCAACCATTTGCTACTAAATGGCTAGTGTTATTACCAGACTTAATAATTGGCTATAGAGAGGGTAGTTACTTGCGGTTAAACATGTTCCTAAACCAATCGTCACAGTGTCTTTTTTTAAGCGCAAAGCTACTGATTAAATCTGCTGTTGTATAAGATTTTACATCATAGCGACCAAAACTATTTACAACCGTTTAAGCGGTAGTCTTCTGAACCGAAGTAAGTAGCTTGTAGACGATTCGTCCAAGTTTCAGTTGGACTATAAGAAACGTAAGCTGTGAGTTTTAATGGTGGAATACGGAAGCCTGTCATGTCTGTTCTGTACCGTTTTGCGGTTTTTCACGGCCTTTCATCCACAAGTAACGCTACCACCAGTTCCCCAAACATTGGAATCGTCAAGATAGTCAAAAGTTGTTCAACACAGTTTGACTTCTCTTTCGTTCTAGTCATATCCAAACTAATTACTTACTGGTTGCACAGCGCCAAGGTCCAGAAGTAGAGTGGAATACAGCTAAACTGAAGAGAAAGTTATTGAAGTTTCCTTTCCAGCCTAACTCATAGTTATCAACTTTTACAGGTTCTAAGAATGACGAACCAAGGTTAAAACCTGTGCTGGCATTGCGAATGACTACAACGACATCAGGCAACTGGAAACCTTGGTTGAATGATGCATAAATCGAGTGTTGATCATTTGGAGAGAAAAGTCACATTAGCATTGTATAACCATGCATAGCTTTTACTTTTCCGCCCTCAACGGTGTAAGGTTAGGCTTACCTAATTGTGATAAGGAACAAAGCTATCAATTTGGGCATAGCTGTCTTCATAACGCGTACCAGCTTCTGCTGACCATTGGTCATTAAAGCGGTGTTTTAACTGTACAAAGCCACCCAAACTTTGCGTGGTAAGTTCAGGTAAATAAATAAGTTGCCAATTTTTACAAAACTCTAAGCCACCAGATTGATCATAATATCAGGATCGAAAATATCTAAAGGCATTTCGCTTTTTTCGCGGCTAAAGTCCACCACCAAACTAGGGATGTATCACCTAAAAACTCAAGCGGTGTCGGTCACAGTTAAGCGGCTACCGAGTACGTTATTTTCTTGATAAACCTGATCACTTGTCCACCACGTGGGCTGACTTTACCTGGAGCAACACGTGTCAAATGTGAAAAACGGGTAAACGTCACGGTAATAAATTTGAGCATCAACTTTATTGCCAAAAAAGTCTTTATGGTTATAGGTTAAATTGTAGATTTGGTTTGTTTTTAGTCTGGTCTTTAAGCTTTAAGCCTTTAATGGCTTGGCTGGTACAGTTCCGGCAGGGGTATTCTTAACACTTGTGTCAGATGCATAATCTGAGTCTTGCTCGGCATTATAGTAGTTTGCAGCAAATGTAAGTATTGATTGTCATCAATATGATAACCAAGTTTAACCACCTTACGCTGTAAGCATCGGCATCATATAAATCGCCCTGACTAGGTTCAGGTGCAACACGGTCCACCACTTGCATCGTACGGGCTACCAAACGTTGGTAACCAAAGTCGAGTGCATAGTCAAAAAGCGTTAAAGCTGCCTGTGAAATATTGATGAATATCGCCACTTAAAGCATTAGAACGGAAATTTGTTTAAAGGTTTTGAAGCCCAACGACTGTTTTTGCTGTATAGTCGCCACCCGCAGCTTTTGTGGTATTGAAATAATACCGCCAGAAAGCACGCCACCATAAATTGCGTTGCTGCCTCGAATCACTTCAATGTTGGCAATGCTTTCAGGGTCAATTGCTGAAAGTCCTCTTGATGTGTCTCGTGTCAGGTTCATTGGAACGCCATCCACCAAGATGAGAGCATTACGACCACGTAAAGTTGACCATAATCGTAATGGCGGCTTGAGTCTGATAGGCCCGGTACGGCTTTTGCTAAAACGGTTGCAATACTGCCAGATGAACCATTTCTTAAAAAGTTCAATTTGTTTTTCATCTAGCTTGGTCACTTGCTTGGCAGAAGTAGAAAGGTCATCTGCACGTGAAGCGGTAATTATAATTGTAGAAGTGCCTCAGGCTTTTTTTCAACATCTGTTGTCTCAGAGGTTGAGGCTGCAAAGGCCGAGTTTGAGAGAAAGATGGCCCCACCAAGTGAAAGGAGTGGAATGATATTTTTTACTTCAGACTTCCTCGTAAAAAGTTTGTGACTTTTTATCTTATTTCCCATTGTCTCGCCCTGAGAGTGATTTTAAATTTGTCGAATTATAGTGAGAATGATTATAATTCACAATATCGTTGTTGGACAAAAAAATAATAAAATTATTTTTATAATTGTTGTGTAGAGAAAGGTGCATCCATCGCTCTACACAACTGAAAATTTATGAGATTTCTTTATAAGAATTCAAATGATTTTGATGGGCACGGCGAATAATGCTTCGGTCATCGCCCAGTACAAACAGCTGAACGGATTGTTGTTTCCATGCCGCAATATCTTCAGGTTGTCGGGAATAGCACAGAAATGCTTTTGACTATTTTTAGTCTTTGCATACATCTCTTGAACTTTTTCTTTCACTTTTGGATGGCTAGATTGCCATGGCATTCCATAGATTGAGAAAGGTCGGCAGCACCTCTAGAATAATATCAATACCTTCAACTTTAATATTTCATCTAGTTGTTCTAGTCCTTCCAAGCTTTCAATCATGGCAACGACACACAGTTTCGGCTGCGTATTGAACAAAACTAGCTAAATCATCCATGCATATCGATTTAACCTTGTCGAGTTGAGACCTCTTTGCCCAAGAGGCATATAGTGACAATATTCACGGCTTCTTGTGCTTGCTGAGCATTTTCTATACGGGAAAAACAATACCCGTTACCCCTGCATCGAGCAGAGGTAGAACTAAATGGTTGGTGTTTAACGACACCCACAAAGACATCAAGACTCATGGCTCTAGCAGCTAAAATCATGGTCTCGACTTGAGACGTACTAAATAAAGTATGTTCCAAGTCGATAATAATAAGTTGTAGCCGCAAGTGCCAGTTGCTCGACATTAATGGGAGAGGCTACGGAACAAAATATTCCGTAGAGTGTCTCGCCGTGTGCTATTCGTTTCTTAAAAGAAATCGAAAGCTTATTCATATTCAATTTCCTTAATGAGACTGAGCGGGTTCGGCGTGGTTTGTACTCTTAAGCGAATTTCCGGAGGAAACGGCGGCTTGCGAGCTGTTCAATATCAATAGTGTCATCTGTAAAGTTAAACAACTCATATCGTTCGGTAAACTCTGGGTGAGCTTCTTATGCTGATTAATAATGTTCTTAACATGGTCCAGAATTTGATTTCATCGAAGTCATAATGTTCATTTAAGAAAATCGCTAACTCAGCCAGATTTCACAAACCAAAGCGCATCTTGGGTAAAGTCTCTAACTCATTTGGAGAATGGTTTCCAAGAAACGAGTTTGGGTTAATCTTGGCATGTTCTTTTGGTGCATCTTGTAAGTTAGGTAAAAGCTCGGGCTCACGTAAAAGATGACGACTAAAACGGATACCATCGTGGAAATCTTTCAAGGCTTGCCTTAATTGGTAGGCCATTTTTATGAATCAGTACCAATGTTTTGTGCATGTGACTCTAAAGCCAGACCGTGGCACCATAAAAATGCATGATAGGTAAATAAGCGTTGGTAAGTAATTTTCTAACCAGAATTCAATACCATACTCTTGAATCCACTCATCGATTAGTGGTATTTGTCCGTATCAACTTGCATTAGACCCGTTACAGGCGTTGCTGATTCGCCTTCTTTAAGTAGCTGTAAATACTTTCGCGCCAAATGCAGGCGAGTGCACCGTATTGAACAGGTAGCGCAATTTGCTGGTTAACTGAAAGACCGCCGATCTCTTAAAATAACAGGCTTACGCTGTTTTTCTAAAATATGGTCTTGTTCAACAATGTTATAAAGCCAATCACTCATTTTTGCCGCATTTTGAACGGTATGTGGCGCCAATACACGAGAGGTAGAAGTATTGACCAAGTTCATTGCCAATTTAAGAGAAAGCGCCGAGATATCACTAATATTTGATAGGGTTCGAATCGATTGCTGTGGTAAATAAGTCGGACCTTCAATATCTACGGGATGATCAGTTGGTTGCTGATTGCATCTTGATAATATAATTCAATAATTTTATCCCACTGCCACGGGTGAGATTGGAGTGAGGATATAATCTTTAAAATCTAATTTGCTCTTTCAATTGATCGTTAATGGCTTGTAGATCTTTTTCTGAAAAATGCTGTTTATAAAGCTGCTCTAAGTTAATGGTTTCACTTAAAACCAGTTTACATAAACTATTATGAGTCGCGACCATTGAACCGTAAAACCTTCAGAAAGCTCGGGTGCATATTTCTGGTTTTCTTTTAAATCGAAGCCGATACGAGACTTAAAACTTGGGTGATATAAATGTGCATTGGTAATCCGTGCTTCTTGTTCTAAATAAGACAAGGTTCTTAAAGGTTGAGCAGGGGCTTGGCTTAAAGTTTGCGCATGTTTAACGTAAGTTAAATTGAGTTCATCATTAAAGTTTGCCATTTAACTGGGTCAGCTTCAATAATATTTTTAGATCGGCAAGTAATGTTTTTAAGTTAGGGGCGAGTTTCAGTGTCTAAAGTAAATCAGAACGGACTAAGCTTGAAGGATCTAACTTAATTCGTTTAAAACTAAAGTGTCGTTTGGCCGCGCAGGTATAAAAAACGTATCGGAAATATAGAACTTGATTTGACCTTTAGAAAACTCGTATTTAAAAGTATTTTCAAAAATGAGTGCTTCTAATAATTGGCCCATCACGCGATTTTCCGCGAGGGTTTTATAATTGGTTTGTTGTGTTGGTTGAAGAGGGCAAAGTGCTTCTGCGCCGCGATATTTATAAATAGGGTTTTCAACTTCAATCCAGATAGGATTGCCACCACTGTGGTAGAGCGTATTTAACATATTTGCCTTGATTGGTAATGTGAGTGAATTAATTAATAAATCGCGGTATTGCTCACCTTTGGCGCTAAAATTTCCTTGCGTGAGCGTAAGGCGTGTGCTTGCCAAAGTTCAGATTCTTCAATCACGGTAACTCGTGCAATTGCACTGATGAGATGAGCAATGTGATTGATCACAAGGTAATATTTTAAAAAGGTCCACGCATCTTTCTGAGAGAACCAAACGGTACTATCTTCAGAAATAGATGAGTCATCTTCTATCATTTCTGGAACAATGCTAATGCCTTCCATGTCTCGAAGAATAAGGCGATGTGGATAGCCGTTTTTAAATTCCATTAAACTATTTTGCATGTGCGCTTCTACACTAATGCCTTTGTTTGCAAACAACTCAATTAATGGAATGAGTGAAACTTTAACGTACTGTTTCCACCAGAAAGTAATGAAGTCTTTCGCGTCTTTCGATTGTAGATTTGGTTGGGTGCCGCTTGCTGAATAATGCTTAAAAGCGGGATCTCATAATTTTCATTTTCTTCAACCAAGCCACCTAGCATTCTGGTATTTTCTAATACCTCTGGCGTGAGCCCAGCTCTATAAAGGATGCCAAATGAACTTTCAAGCTCTGGAATTTTGACTGTTTTTGCCTCTAACTCCGGCAGAATCATAAGGTCTGGATATTGCTCATTAATCTTGTGATTAATAATAATTTTGCTCGCATCAATCGCGCGTTCCATTTCGTCCATTGGGTTGTTGCGAATGAAACTGGTAATGCGTACATCAATTGATAGCTTTAAGAATAGATTCGATTGAGGCAACCACACTGTACGAACGGATGAGGTCGCCATAACGGTTTGACCTAAAGCTCCCAGATAGATCACGTCTTGGCTATCTAAATGTTTCTTTAAAGATGGATGTTGAAGTAAGAAGTTGGCTTGCCAAGGGTGGTTGGCATTAGCTCGTAATTTGCTAAGTTTCTTGTAAACGTTCTTTTGCTGTTTTCTAAAACTTCATCTTCAACACGATGAGAAGACTGTTCTTCACTTACAAGCTTTGGATTAAAGAAGAATGAATTGCAAAGTAATGAAGTTGGAAACTTGCGCCTAACTCAGGGCTATACTTCTTCATGTCTTCTTTAGAGAAACCTAAATTGGCTTTAGAAGTCACATGAAAAGGGTGCCCATATAACATGCCTTGTTCGGTTGCCTGAAAACCACTTAAACGCTTTAGTTACTGTTTGGGAAGGCTTATTTTCTAAAAAGAATTTTGTATTCTCGATACTATTGGCAATATCAGAATATAGATTCTTATTTTGGTTTTTATCTTTAAATAAGCTATTCAATTCATCTGTAATCAGCTTCACTAATTTTTTAGGTCGGTGAGTGAGTCAAAAGTATTTTCGCTTAAATTTTGCAGGGTAAAACCACGTTGATATCTATGATAACCAGTGGTGGATAGATGCTGAACTGCACCATAAACAATCGTGTTAGATGCATTAAAAGTATAAGCAAAATACAGGGTGTCTGGGCGCGTCTGCATACAGTGTGAATAAAGGAGAATCTTGAGCTGGGATAATATGCTTTTCAAGATTTACTTTGAGTTCACGAAAGAAAGTATTCAGGTACTGTTCGAAAAGTTTATAAGACCATGCATCGGTTGTAATAATTGAGTTCATTCTTGTGCCTCTCTAAAATTGTATCCATTAAGAATCTGTCCAAAATCACCACTAATCCCGCACCGATAAAAAATAGTGAGGTGCAGACTAATGCAGCAGTAATATTGAAAAATGAGTAGGTGAGCGTGATCGTGATTGGGCCAATAAGTTGTCCTAAGACAAAGGCACTGTTAGAAATACCAATCACTTTTCCTTGGCTTTGAGCGCCGGCTTTTAGAGAAATTGTGTGCAAGATCGAAGGAATAAGGGCTGCAAAGCAGAAGCCTTGTATGAGTCGTAATACAAGAATCAGCCAGAGATTAGAAACCCAGATCAATGCGAAAATCGTGATACCGCAAATTAAAGATGCGTAAATGAAGTTATTAAAAGAATCTCCTTTATCATCATTTCGTTTTCCCCAATAGGTTGCAGCAATAAAGGCTGCTCCATGAAAGCGCATGAAATGGTTCCCGTTAACTCGCAGCAGATAACGATGAATGAGTGCTTTGGCTTATTTCACTAATGTATAAAACAAAAGCAAGACACCAAACCAAAGCCACCGGCTTGAACCAAAATTCCAGCGCTTAACCATGAAAAAATTGTTCTATCAAAGAAAGCTGGAAGCTTAGATTTCTCTTTGGTTTTTGCGCCTCGGTTTTAACGGGATTGGTTAATACAAATGACGCAATCAAAATTAAGGTCATCACAACAAATGCTGTCGCGTTGAGTAATACTTCAACCGCCATTTGATCCATAAATATCCCCGCCGAGCACGGGACCACATAGGCAAGCGAGCGCAACACTACTTTGTAGTTGCCCAAAAGCGGTACCACGTTGTTGTTCATTAGAAAGATATGAAACATAGGCATTTAAGATCACAGAAAGACCGCAAAAACCGAGTAAAATTCGCGCGAAAATAAACAGGTATAAATGCTGGGCGCTCGCCATGAGCAGTATTGAAATACAGAAACCTGCCAGAGAAAGTAACAAGGCTTTTTTATGGCCGAATGTGTCGGATAGGTGACCCACAATCGGTGCGGTAAATAAACTGCCAATAGCCGGAGCCGCGAGTGCCAAACCTGCCCAGATAGTGGGAGCACTCATATGCGCCGTCAGTTTTTCCATATAGAGCGGCATGATCGGAATAAGCACCATAAGCCAAAAGTAGAAAAAAACTGACAGAACAAAATAATGAAATGATCTAGGCGAGATGAGCGCATGATTTAGATATCCATGGTCTCATAGCTAGAAACAGATAAGCTGTGATAAGGGTTTGGCGTACTTCCGATTTTACTTGGCATGCCTGTTGAGTCGCTTTCTTGCGCAAGTAAAGGCGTAAGTAGCTGTTTGAATGGCCAAGTCTTATTGTCAAAAAGATAAGTTTGAATTTGCGATTTTGTTTGTTCTGAAATGGGTTGCGTTCTACAAAATCATGAATAATGTCTTGAACCATCTCCCAGAAATCGGTTTCTGTACGATCCGTATATTTCAAAGTAGCTAAAGCAATCGGGTAGAGGTTAATTTGAATCCCTAGGGTAATGAAGTAATTAAATAAGTCTTCATTTTTAGTAAAGATAAGATTGTTTGGTGTGCTGGTATCGATGGTATAAACCGGAGGTGTAAAACCACTTTCTTCAATGGCTGTGGTACATATTCTTAAGGTATCGTGGTCACGCAAAACAAAGCATTTAAACTTATTATTTTCATAACACACCATAAGTGTTTTGCCCGTGCATTCAGGCATGATTCCTTTTGCCCAAAGCGTTAAGAATGTTTGAATAAAATGAACACTTAAGTCTTTTAGTAATGACCATTTGTCACCTTCAACGCCTAAAGTTTCCCAAGGGTCGACATACGTACAGCTTAAAGCTGACATAGTGATTGGCGTGACGTTTTTATCTTGGCAAAAGTCGGGTAAATGTCTGACTTGGCAGCCGATTACACCTAAATTCTTTACAATAGGCTCTTGTTTACCGAGCACCCACCAATGTGTTTCATTACTCAAAAAGAGGCGATTTTTAATAAA
Source organism: Ditylenchus dipsaci (assembly GCA_004194705.1). Classification (NCBI taxonomy): domain Eukaryota; kingdom Metazoa; phylum Nematoda; class Chromadorea; order Rhabditida; family Anguinidae; genus Ditylenchus; species Ditylenchus dipsaci. Next base: position 49,299 of record SADC01000896.1, on the reverse strand, counting down.
GCAGTTTCATTAATGACGTCATTAAAAAATCATAAGCGTATACCCATTCATTAAATAACGGCCTGGCATAGAGCGGATTGCACCTAATGTTTGGCATTGGTCGAGAGTTTTAAGTGCAGAGTAGGGTTTGCGTTGTGAATAAGCGTTCTTAAAGAAGAAGTTGGTAAACCAATTGTGGTGACATGGTTAGGTCAATACCGCTGTACTTATTGTCTTCAAACTTTAAATAGCGATGTTGCGTCTCTAACAAAGGCAGGGCTAAGTAATCATCTGAAAGCTGAGCCATTTTGTCAGCAATAAGACTTTCCTCAACTTCTGATAACAGAAGCTCTTGTGAGGAATCGACTTCATATTATTAATCACGTCATCTTTCTTAATGCCCACCAGTACACCTCAATTTCTTTTTGAGTTGTGAGTGGTGTAAGTTCACCTTTTGAGTGAGCGAATGGATGAAAATGGACGGTCAGCTACCAGCGATAGCAACTCGCTTTTGATTAAAGGCGAAGAAAATGAAAGGGCTGACTGTAAATTTGAGGAATTTTTTCAGCCGTTACTAAGTTGTCGAGCCAATAATTAATCGCTTTTTGATGGTGTGGCGATGGCCACCAAGTTGCTTGGGGTTAAATAGTTAAAAAACTTCAGAAATAGAAATTTCAGACGTTGTATTGTTTAAGACGTTATGAAGCAAAACTTCAGGTTGGGTAACATAGAAAGGATTTACACCATCTACTTTTAAACAGCCGAAATAGAGTTCTAACTCATCATTGAGAGTAATTGCCAGATAAGGCTTTTTATAGGAAATATGATCTCTAAAATCTCCATAATTCTCCATGTAGAGTGCATCTATGGTTTTTTGTAGTTGTGCTGTGTAAATCCGATCTAACATTTTAGTTATTCCTATTCTTATAAAGCGGTAGAACCGTGCCAACGTTTTGTTCTTGTGCAGCATTGAAGAACCATTTAGCGCAGACAATGTCATCAATCGCCATGCCCATTGGGTTGAGCAAATGATTTCATCTTCGTGTTCGCGGCCGTTTTTATGACCAATAATGATGTCGCCAAGTTCAGCATGTAGTTTTTCACGGCTGAATAAGCCATCTTCAACCAGTACATGATGACTTTCTTTTCTCGTTTGATTGGTCCCAGTCATCTACAATCACTTTGTCGACTTTTAAGAAGACTTCAGGCTCGATATCCATAATTGAAATATTTGAAACAAAGCAGCTTTTTTAAGCCACTCAAATGGAATGTAAGGTTTATCTGAGACTGTGCAGGTAATGAGGACGTCAGCTTGCTGAATCGCAGACTTGGCACTGTCATGAATTTCATTTCTAAATTCGGATATTCTGATAAGAACAACGCTTTGAGTTTTTCAGCTGCTTCAGGGTTCACATCAAATAAATGGATTTTTTTCACTTGAGCGTATTGCTCAAGTACAGTTTTAATCTGCATTTGAGCAATTGGACCGCAGCCAATCACGGTAATGTCTGAAAAGTCTTTTTTTGCTAGATACTTAATCGAGACACCAGTAATTGCCGCAGTTCGCATGGCACTGATGAGACTGCCTTCCATCACTGCAACTGGATAATTTGTTTCTGAGTCATTTAAAACAATTAATGCACTGGCACGCGGAATATTGAATTTTTTAGGGTTATGTTGTCTTGAGCCAATCCATTTGATTCCGGCAATCGGGTCGTTGCCGCCCAAATAACAAGGCATTGCGATAATACGGTCGGCAATATGGTCAGCACCTTGCCAGCGAAGATAAGGTTTTAAAGGTTGAACAAACTGTTTATTTGCATGCAGGGTTAAACCTTCAGTAATTGCTTCATAAATGAATTACTATGATTTGCGCCAAGATTTAATAAATCTGATTGACTTAAGTAGCGAAGGGTTGCCAAATTGCTCATGAATATTTCCTAAGGAGAAGGTAAACAGCATTTTGTAAAGTAAGGTTTTCTTGGCGTCGTACGTTTCGATTGAAGTGACGCTTCTTGATCATTTCGAACCATTCATCTTCATAAACAAGATCGAGATAACGATCGCCGCGATCGGGCAACAGTGTTAAGACGCACGATCCATCAGGAATGGTTGGAATCAGTTTTTTTATGGCTGAAATTGACGAGCCGCTCGAACCGCCTGCAAAGATTCCTTCGTGTTCAAGAAGTTCTCGGCAACCGAGTGCCGATTCATAGTCATCTACATAAATGACATCATCAATTTCATCGGGGGAGAGCAGTGGTGGGACTGTACTTGCACCAATTCCAGGAATTTCGCGTGGACCAGATGTACCACCGAACAACACAGAGCCGACGATATCGACTGCGATCACTTTAATTCTGGAAATCTTTCTTTAAGGCGACGAGATACGCCCATAATCGTGCCAGAGGTACTTGCCCCAATCACGAGGTAATCAATCTTGCGATCAATTTGATTTAGGATTTCTTCTGCTTCTCCAAAATAATGGCTTTTCCAGTTATTTGGGTTTGCATACTGATTAATCCAAACAGCATTTGGAAGCTGTTGGCAGAGTCGTTTTACAGTGTCAATTCTGGTTTTAAATAACCGCCGTTTTGGTCTTTTTCAGAGACCATTTCGATATTGGCCTTGTAGAGCTTCAACATTTGTAAGTTTGCTGAGGCAATTTTGGGTCAATAACGGCAGTAAATTTTAATCCATATATTTTGCAAGCCATTGCAAGCGCAATCGCTAAGTTCCCTGATGAGCTTTCAACAATGTGACTATCTTTATTAATCACTCCAGATTTCAGGCCTTCCTGTAGCATGAATAATGCCGGACGGTCTTTAATACTTCCTCCTGGGTTTAACAATTCCATTTTCGCAATCACTGAGATCGATTGATGCGTGAATAGCCTTGATAATTGTAGTAGTGGCGTTTTACCTATGCAGTCGAGAATATTTTCATGGATCATGGTAGATCTTCTCAGGTTTTTTATGTGGTGTGAATGATAATGATTATTAATTTAATTATTATTACCATTTGTGCCATGATTGTTGCGGTTTGTAACTGAAAACAGGAGGGACTTAGAGGATTTTTCACTAATTTTTTTTTATCTAATTATTTGAATCGTAATATTTAAGTTTTACAAAAGAATTAATAAATAAATCTTTTAAATATAATGACATAGGCAATAAATTACTTTAGAGCTAAAAAAATTAATTTAATTAAGACAGATGCGAGAAATTATTTTGAAGAAATAAAATGAAATTTATGACCTCACCCGCGTAATTGATGCATCACTATTCTGTAGTGAGTATGGGTAAATTTAAGGCTTAAAAAAGAGAGAGGTATTTAAAGACTGACTTAAGATGCTTTGAATAATGAACTGAAATTGATCAAGTGGCAGTTATTGATATGAAAATGTCTGAAAATGATACGTTTAGATAGATATGATCATTTCCATAAGCGCTATATTTTCAACGGATCAGTTAAGCTAGAAAATATAGTAATGCGTGTTTCGCATTTTGTCTTATGGGTCTTTCAAGCTGTCTTTGTCATAAAAGACAGCTTTTTTATGGCGATTTGATGAGTAGAAAATTTATGAACGATAGCGTTGTTTAGCTTGTTCATAAGCCTCAAGATTAATGCATTGAGCACCCAAGCTTGTGATTTGTGCTTGGTCGAGTTGAAGTTCATCCCATTTTTGCATTGCTCGAGCAGCCAATAAAAGTCTCTACTTTTGGAAGTGCACTTTCTTTTACTAAATGACGAACAATATCCTGAATCATATAGTATTTGTCGACATGTACTTCTTCTGAACAATGGAAGCGCACAATTCCAAACTCGACTAATAATTTTAAAATTGGAGCAAAATCGTCTAACTTACTCAATTCTTGCTGGGCTTTCATAATTGCCGTGGTGAGTGCGACCAGTGTTTGTGGATGCTGTTCAGCCCATTCTTGAGTTACGGCTAGAACCTTATCAGCCACAGGTGGAATAATGTTTTGACTTGAGCAAATCATTTTACTTAATCCCAGAAGTTCGCCTTGAGTATTCCATGGTTCTCCGACGCAAAAACCATCAATCACATGTTTGTCTAATGCTTCTACCATATAAGGTGGTGGTAATGTTTTAAGCTGGATAGATTGAGCAAGTTCAGGGTTTGCTAAAGCGAGCCACTCTCTTAAACAATAATGGTGAATAGAATGCTTAAATACATGCGCTAAAGAAATGGAGTGACCTTGTTCAAGATAGCTTGCCACTTTTTGCGCTGTTACTTGGGCCGTATCATTTTTTTGAATTGCAAGTTGATGAGTAAGTTTTTGACTTAAGCTAATGAAAGCACGGTTTTCACTTAAAACCAGTGATGTTTGCAGTGGCGTGCCAATTTGATCTGTGCCGACAGCCGCCGCAGGTAACATTGCAGATAAGCAATGCGCTGCATCTAATAGACCAAAAGCAAGACGTCTCGAAGACTTGCCCATGATGCTTCTTTAACTAAAGTGACATCTAAACCGACTTCCTCAAAGAAGCCTCTTTGTTTTGCCCAAAGCAATGCAAGACAATCAAGCAAAGGAATATAGCCGAGTTGTAATTGAGTCTTTTCTAATGTGCTCATTTTATTCATCCTTTAGTTGATTGTTGAGTAATTTTTGGGCATCAAGTAACCGCCGTGCCATTTCTCCAATCGTTATACGGTGACTCATGGCATTTTTTTCTAAGAAGTTGGAAAGCTGTATCTTCAGGCAGCCCGTGGAGTTGCATGAGTAACACTTTGGCCTTTTCAACATCTTTACGGTCAGCCAGTTTGGTTTGAGCCTCTTTTAAATCACCTTCGAGTTTTTTGTGCTTTTTATATTGCTCAATCGAGATTTCTAAAATGGTATGTAAACGGGCAGGGTCTATGCCATCTACGATATAAGCCGTTACTCCCGCATCGATGGCTTGTTTGATGGTGTCTTTATCTGAATTTTTAGTGAACAGGACAGTCGGTAGGTCATAGCTACTCACACAACTTTCAATAATGTCACGATGAGGAGATCCATATCGAGCAAGATCACATCGGCTTGTAAATGCTCGAGACGAAAAATATTTTAAATGGTCAAAGTAAGGCAAGCGACCACTTCAAAATCATTTTCAAGCAGACTTTTTCTTATATAGTCTGCTCGCGCATGATCATCATCAATAAGGGCTATTTTGAGTTTTGGCATAAGTTCAGAAAATCAGGCTAAGAAAATGCGCCAATTCGACGCGTTTTTTGTTATCAGGTTTTAAGCAGATTAGTGCCATCCAAAACTAAACAAAAATCCAGTTTAAGTGGCATTTTCAGCGAGCTAAAGAATTAATGTGGTCAGTCTTGGTGCACAAATACGATTCATTTTGTGGCAAGACATATTTTTATCTTAACCATTTAAGTGTACCGGCGATGGAGCAAATAGAATAAGACATTATTTTATAAGATAGCTGGCGAAATTATATCTATATGAAATTAAAAATAAAATTTTTTAAATTAAATTTATATAAGGATTGGCATGCAAAATGCTTACTTAATTACAGGTCGAGACGACCATAAGTTTAAAGACGGCCAACGATGTCCGTTCTGATCGAATTTGTGAGTGCAACTGTGCACACAAAGAATTTTACGTTCAGTCGGAAGTGAAGGCCATGTCTTTATTTTATTGCATAAAAAGTTACATCTGATTATCTAATTTTTCAGTTCCAGCGATGCGAGCCTTCTCTATGAGGGGGCTCGCTTTTTTATTTCTTTTTATGACTTTGCTGTGCATTGGGTGTCATTAATGAGTGGGAAAAATGGATTCCAACAGCTACATGCTTTGTGAGATTGATTCGCTTCTCGGTAGAACACAAGGCAAAAAACAACGTCTATTTGAGAACGCAATAACGCAGCTTAAAAGCAACGTGATTTGAGGAGAAACACTATGAAATTGGTAATGATTGGTCATGGTATGGTGGGCCACAAATTCATCGAAGCCATTTTAGAAAAAGCAGATGATGAATTGGAAATCACGATTCTCGCGGAAGAACCTCGTATCGCGTATGACCGTGTACATTTGACAGAATATTTCTCTGGGAAATCAGCAAAAGATTTATCTTTGGCGCGTTTTGACTTTGCTGATGCTCATGGTATTGACTTACGTCTAAATACCAAAGCAACTGCATTGATACAGCTGCACAAACAGTCACAACCAATCATGGTGATGTCATTAGCTATGACAAATTGGTGTTGGCAACTGGTTCGTATGCATTCGTTCCACCAATTCCGGGTAATGACCGTGAAACTGCTTCGTTTACCGTACGATTGAAGACTTAGACGCGATTCGTGCAGCGAGTCTTAATGCAAAAACAGTGTAGTGATTGGTGGTGGTTTACTTGGACTTGAGCTGCAAAGCTTTACGTGATTTAGATCTAGAAACGCACGTTGTTGAGTTTGCGCCACGTTTAATGGCAGTTCAAATTGATGACTTGGGCGGTAAAGTTTTACGCCGTAAAATTGAAGACCTTGGTGTAAAGTTCATACACAAAAAGCGACGCAATCTATCGAATGTGGCAACAGCATACACATGTAATGAAATTTGCAGATGGTAGCGAGCTTGAAGCAGATTCATTTTTTCTCTGGCTGGGATTATCTCGCGTGTCATGAACTTGCACGTAAACAGTGGTTTGGCGATTGGTGAACGTGGTGGTATCGTCATTAATGATTATTGCCAAACGTCAGATCAAAACATTTATGCCATTGGTGAATGTGCGCTTTGGCAACAAAATTTATGGCTTGGTTGCACCGGGCTATGACATGGCACGTAATTGCAGCAAAACACATTTTAAATGAAGAATGTCACTGCTTCGCTGGTGCAGACATGAGCACTAAATTGAAGTTGATGGGTGTTGATGTTGCTTCTGTAGGTGATGCGCATGCCATGACTCCGGGTGCATTAAGCTACTTTTTATGCAGATGAGCATGCACTGGTTTATAAAAGATTGTTGTAAATGCAGATAAAACCAAAATTGCTGGGCGCGGTTTTGGTGGGCGATGCGAAAGAGTACAATGACCTTTTACAAATGATGTTAAACGGTCTGGCTTTACCTGAAGTACCTGAAAGCTTGATCATGCCGGGCTTTGAACAATCAGCAGGTAAGTCTGGTGGTAGCGGAGTCGATTTGCTGCCAGACAGCGCGACCATTGTTCATGTAATAACGTATCAAAAGCGGACATCTGCCAAGCAATTAGCGATGGTTCGACCTCTTTAGGTGCATTAAAGAAATGCACCAAAGCAGCAACAGCATGTGGTGGCTGTGCACCATTAGTGACACAGTATTGAGTCAGAGTTGCAACGTCAAGGTGTGACTGTAAATAACCACATTTGCGAACACTTCCCGTACTCGCGTCAAGAGTTGTATCACTTGGTCCGTGTCAATGAAATTAAGACATTCGATGATTTGATTCATCAACATGGTCATGGTTTAGGTTGTGATATCTGTAAACCTGCTGCCGCAAATATTTTGGCATCTTGCTGGAACGATTTCGTACTTGAGCCAAGTCATGCAGGCTTACAAGACAGTAATGACTACTATTTGGGAACATCCAAAAAGACGGTTCTTACTCGGTTGTACCGCGTATGGCAGGTGGTGAGGTGACTCCAGATGGTTTAATCGCGATTGGTCAAATTGCAAAGAAATATAACCTGTACACCAAAATTACTGGCGGTCAACGCGTTGACATGTTTGGTGCTCAAGTTCATGAACTTCCATTCATTTGGGAAGAGCTGAATGCTGCGGGCTTCGAGTCTGGTCATGCTTACGGTAAATCATTGCGTACCGTGAAATCTTGTGTAGGTAGCACATGGTGCCGTACGGGTAGACAACTCAGTTGGTTTAGCGATTGAGCTTGAAAACCGCTACAAAGGTTTACGTTCACCGCATAAATTAAAAATGGCAGTGTCTGGCTGTACTCGTGAGTGTGCGGAAGCGCAAGGTAAAGACGTGGGATTATCGCTACCGAAAAAGGTTGGAACCTTTATGTCTGTGGTAACGGTGGTATGAAACCACGTCATGCTGAATTACTTGCATCTGACCTTGATAAAGCAACGCTCATCCGTTATATCGACCGTTTCTATATGTTCTACATTCAAACCGCAGACCGCTTACAACGTACCAGTGTATGGCGCGACAACATGGAAGGTGGTCTAGATTATCTTAAATCTGTAGTGGTGGATGATTCACTTGGTTTGGCTGCCGAGCTTGAGCGCCGTATGGAACACATTATTGGCACATATCAAGACGAATGGCGTACTGCGGTGGAAAATCCTGAAGTTCGCAAACGCTTCCAAACGTATATCAACGCAGGAGCAAATGAACAGGCCGATCCACACATTCAATTTACAACTGAACGTGGTCAAATCCGTCCATTAACCGAAGCTGAAACGTTCAGAAGACCGCATTCCAATGGTTGAAGCGTAAAGGAGAACTTATATGAATATTGTACAAGACAAAAATATGCTTCCTGATGATCAATGGATTGACGTTTGTGCACTCGATGATTTAACCCCAAACACTGGTGCAGGAGCGCTAGTGGCGGTCAAGCGGTTGCAATCTTCCGTGTAGGGCATGAAAAACGTGTTTACGTGCTGAGTAATAAAGATCCGTTTAGCCAAGCGAATGTGATGAGCCGCGGCATTATTGGTGATTTACAAGGTGAGCGTGTCATTGCATCGCCATCTATAAACAACATTTCAGTTTAGCTACGGGCCGTTGTTTAGAAGATAAAGACCAAAAATTGGCAGTTTATCCGAGCAAAATTGTTGATGGCCGTGTTTGGGTCAATGCGGTGCCGCAAAAAACTTATATTACCAATACAGGTGTATCACAAGACAAACTTAAACTGGTGCTGATCGGGAATGGTTTGGCAGGGATGCGTTGCCTGGAAGATTTACTGGATATGGCACCAGACCGTTATGAAGTTACGGTGATTGGTGAAGAGCCATGGGGTAACTATAACCGTATTATGTTGTCTCCGGTTTTATCGGGTGAAAAAACCATTGAAGACATTATGTTGCATCCACCGAAGTGGTACGACGATAAAGGTATAAAATTTATGCCGGTGATAAAGCCGTAAAAATTGATCGTCCACGTAAAGTGGTTTACACCGAAAAAGGCCAGACAGTTGATTATGATCGTTTGATTCTGGCAACAGGCTCGGCACCATTTATTCCACCAGTTCAAGGTGTTGACTTAAAGGGTGTGTTAACTTTCCGCGACATCTATGACGTTAACACCATGATTGAATACTGCGATTCAAAAACCAATGCAGTGGTGATGGTGGCGGTTTACTCGGTTTAGAAGCGGCGTATGGTTTAAAACAACGCGGTATGAATGTCACAGTATTGCATTTGATGGACCGTATTATGAACGTCAACTTGATGGTCGTGCGAGCCAGTTATTACGTCATAGCATTGAACAAAAAGGCATTCAAATCATTACCGAAGCCAATACAGAGGCGTTAATTGGTGATGAAAATGGGCATGTGAAGCAAATCCGTTTGAAAGATGGCACGGTCTTAGATGCAGACCTTTTGGTGTTCGCCGTGGGCATTCGTCCAAATATTGCTTTGGCGCAAAGTGCAGGATTACGTTGTAACCGTGGTGTATTGGTGAATGACACCATGCAAACATTTGACCCAAGTATTTACGCGGTGGGTGAGTGTATCGAACACCGTGGTCAAACTTTCGGTTTGGTTGAACCACTATGGGGCAAGCTTTTATTTGCGCGACCCATTTAGCAGAGCACGGCAGCTTAACTTTTAAAGCGCCGACCGTACCGACTCAGTTAAAAGTCAGTGGTGTCGATGTATTCTCGGCTGGTAATTTTGAGCCGAAAGATGATTATGAAGACATTATCCTGAACGATGAAAACGCCAGATTTATAAGCGTATTATCATTCAATGCGATCGGGTAATCGGTGCAGTACTGTTTGGTGATACTGAAGATGGCATGTGGTATGCAGAATTAATTGCAGACCAACACCTGTTTCTTCATTTAGAAATAAACTGCTATTTGGTCGAGATTTTGCATTAAAAAATGCAGGCTAAATAGGGAAAGGAGCAGTTATGAATAGTATTCCAAGCGTTGAAGTCGATAGCTCCGATCATGTTGCAAAAACAATCAAAACAACATGTCCATATGTGGGGTGGGTTGCGGTGTTAGCGTAAACGTCCAACAAAAACCTCAAGGACCTCTGGTACAAGTTGAGGGGGATGCTGATCATCCTTCCAACTTTGGACGCTTATGTTTAAGGTAGCCGTCTTGCGGATACTTGGGGTTAAAACACGTCTACTTCAACCGATGTTTGGTCGTAAGCCACATCGGACTGTAACCACTTGGGATGCGGCAATCAATAAAATTGCCGATAAATTCCAATCTTGTATCGATCAATATGGTCGTGACAGCATTGCATTTTATGTTTCAGGTCAGCTTTTGACTGAAGACTATTATGTGGTGAATAAGTTTGTAAAGGCTATTTGGGTACTGCAAATATCGACACCAACTCACGCCTTTGTATGTCATCTGCGGTGGCAGGTCACAAACGCAGCTTTGGTGAAGACCTTGTGCCAGCAAGTTATGAAGATTTTAACATGCAGACATGGTGGTTTTGGTTGGTTCCAATACCGCATGGTGCCATCCTGTGCTGTATCAGCGGATTATGCAGGCTAAAAGCCACAATCCAGATATGTTTGTTGTGGTGATTGATCCACGTTTTACCAGTACTTGTGAACAAGCGGATTTACATTTACCGATTTTACCGGGCCAAGATGTCGCATTGTTCAACGGTCTATTCCAATATCTATATCAAATGGTCATGCCGATCAGGCCTTTGTAAATACCTATACTGAAGGTTTGCAAGATGTTTTGGTAAGTAGTCAGCCAGAAAGTGATATTGAATATGTTGCCAAACGTAGTGGTATTTTCTTTAGACAAATTACAGCAGTTCTTTGAGAAATTTGCGCAGACTGAAAAAGTAATCACGCTATTTTCAATGGGTGTGAATCAATCAAGTCAGGGTGTAAATAAAGCCAACAGCATTATTAACTGCCATTTACTAACAGGCAAATTGGTAAGCTCGGCGCTGCACCATTCTCAATGACAGGCCAGCCCAATGCAATGGGTGCCGTGAAGTAGGTGGCTTAGCCAACATGCTAGCGGCACACATGGATTTAGATAACACACTACATCAAAAAGTAGTGCAAACTTTTTGGGACAGCCCATTTATTGCAACTCAAGCTGGTTTGAAAGCAGTTGATTTATTTAATGCGGTTGAAGCTGGAAAATTAAAGCCATCTGGATTATGGCAACTAATCCAGTGGTGAGTTTGCCAGATGCCGATCAGGTGAAACGTGCATTAGAGAAATGTGAATTGGTCGTTGTGTCAGATATCTGTACCGATACGGATACTACAGCTTACGCCGATATTTTGCTTCCAGCTTTAGGTTGGGGCGAAAAAGATGGAACCGTTACTAACTCTGAGCGTCGTATTTCACGTCAGCGCGCATTCTTACCTGCGCCGGGTGAAGCAAAAGCAGATTGGTGGTCTGTTAGTCAAGTCGCGAAAAAATTAGGCTTTAATGGTTTTGACTTTGCGAGTGCAAGTGACATCTTTAATGAGCATGCAGCGCTATCTGCACAAGACAATGCAGACATGGATATGCGAGAAGAGAGTAATAATTTTCGTTATTTCAACTTGAAAGGTTTAATGAACCTAAGTAATGCTGAGTACGATGCTCTACAACCAGTGCAATGGCCAGTATGGAATAAAACCCAAGACGCTAAAGCCGTTCAACAACTGTTTGGCAAGGGCCAGTTTAGTCATAAAAATGCCAAGGCAAAACTAATTCCGACTGTTGCAATTGATCCGGTACATGCAGTTTCAGAAGATTATCCGCTCATTTGAACACGGGACGTATTCGTGATCAATGGCACACCATGACTCGTACTGGTTTGTCACCAAATTTGAGCAGTCACCGCGCTGAACCATTCTGTGAGATTCATCCAAGTGATGCCTTGAAATTTGGTGTACGCGACCAAGGCTTAGTAGAAGTTCGTTCGAAATGGGCAGTTGTGTACTACGTGTGACCTTCTCATCGGGGGTACGTCGTGGGCAAATTTTTGCACGATTCACTGGACTGAACAGGTTGCATCCGACGCCCGCATTGGTAAAGTCGTTAATCCAGAGTTGATGCAATTTCAGGTGAACCTGAGTTCAAACATACGCCTGTAATCATTCAGCCGTTCTATACCACTTGGCAGGGCGTGCTCTATATTCGTGAAGGATACGATTCGCATATTCAAGAATCGCTACATCACTGTGCATGGTGGACCAAGGTCAAAATGGTTAAAACCAACCGTTATGAACTTGCAGACCGCCAAACTTTTCACGATACTCAAAAGAATCTGAAAAGCTTTTTACCATTTGCCGATGAAACCTTTGAATGGTTAAGCATAGAAGATATCTCTTCACAACTGAGCCATAGCGTTATTTTGAAAGATGGCATTGTAATTGCAAGTCTATATATTGCACCGCCAGATTTATTGCCAGACCGTGATTGGGTAGCGAGTCTGTTTAAACGAGAACGTTTGAGCGCCTTGCACCGAAAGCTTTACTAGCGGGTATGCCAATGTCGGCTACTAATAATGATGGGCCTTTAGTGTGTAGTTGTTTAAAGTAGGTAAGAATAAAATTATCGACGTGATAAAAACACAAAACATTACCCATGAAAAACAGGTTACTGCATGTTTAAAAGCAGGTGGGAACTGTGGTTCATGTTTACCTGAGATTCGTGGCTTGATTAAAGCTTGCCAGCAAGAGGTGGAAGTGTGAATAAGGGATATCCCGTAACTGATTTGGTCATTTTGGCGGGTGGACAAGCCCGCCGTATGAATGGTTTAAATAAGCTGTTGCAGCAATTTGATGGCGATACGCAACTACTCAAAATTCATCAAAAACTAAAGTCATCTGTATCTGAAATTTGGGTAAATAGTCATCGTGATTATTCGATTTATCAAAGTATTGTGCCTGATATTAAGTGTTTTCAAGATGATGCTTCCGGTTTTTTCGGCCCACTTATGGGCATGAAAAGCGCATGGTCACATGTAAAAGCAGATTATGTTTTGTGTATTCCCTGTGATGTGACGTATATACCTACGCAAGTCGTTGCGAAATTACACAGCGCACTACGCAAAAATAAACAAGCTCAGGCAGCCTATGTTTCAATTAATGGGGATGCTTTATACCCATTTTGCTTATTAAAGCGTGAAAGCCTGCTTACGATAGAGAGCAAATTGACAAACAACGATTAAGTTTAAAAGAGTGCTTTAAGCTTTTACATGCACAAGTCGCCGTATTTCAAAAACAAAACTTATTTTTTCATAGCATTAACTCTTTGGATGAGCTTCAACAATATAAACAAATCAATGCTTTTAAAGAGATATTTACCGCGAGTTAAACATTAGATTCTATCAATTACAAACTAAAGTGATGTTATAAACAAATTTAAATGATGCGTTCTTGACTATCTAATATATAAGTTCTATTTTGGAACCTGTTGTTTTAATTCTAGCTAGATGTATATAAAATAAACGGAGCCAGAAAAATGATGGACGCAGCTCAGCAAAGTAAAACAGATGTGACCGCATGTATCTTATGTTCTAGAAACTGCGGTTTGAGTGTCGAAATTAAAGATAACCAGTTGTCAAAATTAAAGGTGATTCCGAACATCCTTTTTCTCAAGGTTACATTTGTCAAAAAGCTGCCAGATTACAGCATTACCAGCAACACGCAGACCGTTTGACCACACCTTTGAAACGTCAACCTGATGGATCATTTCAAGAAGTAAGTGGGATGTTGCCATACAAGAAATTGCTGATCGATTAGTGCAGATTAGAGATGATTTTGGTGGGACTGCTTTTGCTTCGGTTGGGGGCGGCGGTCAGGGTAACCACCTCGGCGCAGCGTATGGCCGACAGCTTTGCTGGCCATGAAAAGTTATTATGCTTACAACTCACTTGCCCAAGAAAAAACGGGTGATTTTTGGCTCAATGGACGTTTGTTTGGTAGTCAGGCTTGCCATACCACAGAAGATGTTGAATATGCAGATTATGTACTTTTCATTGGAACAAATCCTTTCAGGCACATGGTATCCCTAACGCCCGAGACACGCTAAAACATATTAAGAAAGATCCGAACCGAACCATGGTGGTGTTTGACCCGCGTGTTACCGAAACGGCCAAAAAGCAGATATCCATGTGCAATTAAACCGGGGACAGATGCTTTTTTAATGTCGGCCATGATTGCGATCATTATTAAAGAAAAGCTTTATGATGCAGCATTCATTGAGCAGCACACACAAGGTTTGGAACGTAAAAACAGCATTTAGTCGTGTGCCGATTGAAGACTATATTGCCAAAGCAGATGTTCCAGTCGATTTGATTTACCAGGTAGTTCGAGATTTTGCCAAGGCAAAAGAGGCTGTGTACGTATCGATTTAGGTATTCAACATACTTTAAATACTACCTTAAACGGGTATTTAGAAAAAACTACTGTACTTACTGACTGGAAACTTTGGAAAGCAGGGTACCAATAATTTACATACCATGTTATTCCAATCTTAAGTGATACAGATGAAAGAAAGCCGAAAATAGAGACGGAGTGTTTACCATAAAATGTTCCCCATTTCTGGGTTTTTCCGCCTAATATTTTACCGATGAAATCTTAAAACAGGGAAAAGCGAGTTCGTGCTGTGTTTGTAGATAGTTGTAATCCACTATTAACTTATCCTGATACACCAGCTTATGAGGAAAGCATTTAAAGCATTAGATTTTGTTGGTTGTGGTGGATGTTGCGATGACAGAAACCGCTAGGGCTTGCGGACTACATTTTGCCAGCGCATACCCAGTTGAAAAATGGGAATTTACTGGTTTAAATTGGAATTTCCTAAAAATGGTTTTCACCTACGTCATCCTGTATTGGCCGCTCAAACGAATACTTTGCCAGAGGCAGAAATTTATACACGATACTTGAAGCCATGCAGGTGATTCCAAACGCTTTCCAATTTTAGAAAATAGCTGCGGTCGACTCGAAAAAAACAGCCTATTTACCTTACTTGTTGGCATGGCTTACTTTTGCACGAAATAAAAAATACATTCCTTTTGCAGCTCAATTCTCTATCGCACTTTAGGTAAACACTTAGAAAAATCAGCTGGTTCAGTTGCTTTTTTATTACCACTGTCGATTCAATATGCTGTTTTTACACACAAAAGCGGTACGCCGTGCAGGTTACAAAGGTAACCCTTTAACTTTAGGTGTTCATTTATTTGAACAAATTTTAAAGAGCGGTCAGGTATGGTGTTATCGCAACATGAATATGATGAAGTCTGGAAACTGGTAGCTTATAAAGATAGAAAATACGTCTAGCTATTCCAGAGATGTTAAATGAGCTCGCAGATTGAAAAGCCATAACGTTAATGTTGAAGAATTTCCATTCATACTTTTATCAGGTGAGCGACGTAGCTATAACGCCAATCAAATTTACCGTGATCCAGCTTGGCGAAAAGTAGATGCTGAAGGAGCTTTTACGAATTCATCCTGAAGATGCAGAAGCCTTAAGTGTGGCTGTGGTGATCAAATCAAATGTATCTCACAACATGGAGAAATTCAGGTTACTGTAGATTTTGATGAGGGAATGCGAAAAAGAGTGTTGTTTCGCTTCCACATGGTTATGGCATGCGCTTTCAAGGTGGAGGACCTATTGGACCACAATTAAACATGCCTCATTTCTGGTGAGCATTGTGACCCTTTATCTAAAACACCGTACCATAAATATGTACCCATCCGTTTAGAAAAGTGCTAGAAATAAATAGGGCATATAAAGGTTGACGCCGCACTGATTTATAAAGCTTTAAAGTTTGAGCTAAAACGGTACGGTCGAAATTTCAAATACAGCCCAAAAGTTATGGATGATAAATAGAATTGGAACAAATTTTGCAATAAAGATCAAAGCACTACTAAGGCGCAATTTTAAAAGTTTAATTGCTCATAATCAGTGCTTGCAATATTTTGAACTGTTCTCGATATGAGTGCAAATATAATGAACAATATCACTCTGAAACTGCGCCAATGCTTTTGCAAGATCAATATGGGCGCATCAAGCGAAAGTTACGTATTTCAGTAACTGATCGCTGTAATTTTAAGTGTGTGTATTGCATGCCTGAACATCCTGAATGGCTAAATAAACAAGATTTGCTTAGTTTTGAGGCGCTCATTCAATTTTGCAGTTTATGGTGCAACAAGGTATTGAAAGCATCCGTATTACGGGTGGTGAACCATTAATGCGTCAAGGTATTGTTCATTTCGTTCGCGATTTACAAGCTTTAAAAGCATTAGGTCTAAAACGCATTTCAATGACCACCAATGGACATTATCTTGCAAAATACGCTCAGCAATTAAAAGATGCTGGTCTAGATGATTTAAATATTAGTCTAGATAGCCTAGATCCGATTCAATTTAAAGAGCTCACTAAAAAAAGTTAGAACCAGTCTTGAGGTATTCAAGCTGCAAAAGATGCAGGGCTACCTTTTAAAATTAACTGCGTGTTAATGAAAGATAAAAATGACGATCAAATCCTACCGATGGTGAAATGGTCTATCGCCAATCATATTCCGCTACGTTTATTGAATTTATGCCACTTGATGGTGATGCACTTTGGTCAAATAGAGATGTGGTGAGTGAAGCTGAAATTTTACAAGCGTTGCAACCACATTATTCAGTACAAGTGATTGAGCAGCAACATGAGCCAGCACGCCAATATTTACTTAACAATAGCTACGCGCTAGGCATCATTTCTACCATTACTCATTCATTTTGCCATCAATGTGACCGTATACGACTAACGGCACAAGGTGAACTCTATAACTGTCTCTTTGCCCCGCAGGGTTTAAATATTAAGCCACAGCTTCAAACGCTGGTAAGTAAACAACGTACACCGGAATACGACATGTATATCCAAATTTTAAAGAATTTGGTCCATCCTTATATTTGGCATAAAGCTAAAGGCTTTCATGTCTTACAACATCAACAAACCCGTAAAATCAGTATGCATATGCTTGGGGGATAAATGCAGCAATCTATCCAAATTAAAATCGAATCATTTGGTGCAATTGAAAAATTGCTTCCACAAAATCTTTCGTTAGTTTTCCCCACCGATATTTAGTTAAAGATGTCTTAGATGAAATTGTTTCATTGCATCCAGAATGTACACAGGCCATGGAAAAATGTGCATGCGCTATTGGCGATAATGTCATAACCAGGCAATCTGCCTTAAATCAGCCATGTACTTTGGTTTTATTATCACCAGTTGCAGGAGGGTAAGTCATGCGAGATTTTGCACGTATTCAAGAGCAGGCTTTAAGCCTAGATATCTTTGATCCGATTCAATCTTTTCCAGAATGTGGTGGTATCGATATTTTTATGGGTACGGTTCGTAACCATCATGAAGGTAAAGCTGTTAAAGCACTAAAAATATACCTCGTATAAACCGCTTTCTGAAAAAATGATACGTGAAATTGAACTGGAAATTGAGAAAAAGTATCAGGTATCTTATGTGCGAGTGGTTCATCGAATTGGATATCTGGATGTCGGTGAAACAGCCATTATTGCAATTGCGTATGCAGCCCATCGCGTGAAGCTTTTCAAGGCATGTGAGGAAGCGGTCGAACGGGTAAAGCATGAAGTACCTGTCTTTAAAGAAGAGTTTTTTTACAGATGGCACAAGTCATTATGTAGAGGGCTGTTGTATTCGTAAGGATGCACCGCACGACCACAAACATCACCATCATCATGCCGGCCATGAGCACTCACACTGAAATAAGCAAGACTAGGATAAATAATGAAAAACGTAGGAATGAAGCCAGAGAGTTATCGTGCTGCTGAAGCACAAGCAATTTTATATGCACCATCGCACTGTATTGAATTATTAAGACAAGGGAATACCGAAAAAGGGGATGCATTAAAACCGCACGTGTTGCAGGAATTTTGGCAGCAAAACGTACTGATGAGCTGATTCCTTTATGTCATCCACTGCCGATTTATCGGGCAGATATTGAATATGAACTAGAACATGATTTTGTAAAGATCATTGCCGTAGTTGAAACCATTGGTCCAACTGGCGTAGAAATGGAAGCTTTAACGGCTGCAAGTCTTGCCGGCTTAACCATTTACGACATGTTAAAACCACATTGTGAACCAGAAGAGCTCTGGATGGATCAATGTAAATTGCTTAAGAAAAAAGGTGGAAATCACACTTTAAGCGAGTTCTTCGTCAAACCCGTTTCGGCTGCGGTTATTGTGTTGTCCGACACCGTCGCAGCGGGTAGAAAGCCCGATACTGCCGGAAAATCTGTGGTTGAAACTTTAACCGAAGCAGGATTCGATCCAATTCATTACCAAATTTTGCCAGATGAAGCGGATACTTTAAAAAACTTAGTGCTTGAGTTGAGCAATCATATGCTTGCATTATGACGGTTGGTGGAACAGGAATTGGTAAGCGTGACATTACAGTTGATACGCTAGAACCACTTCTTGAGCGTAAGCTAGATGGCTTAATGGAAGCTGCGCGTTCATTTGGACAAAAACGCACGCCATATGCTGCAATGTCGCGTGGAGTAGCTGGTTTTATTGATCGCTCTTTAGTGGTGACTTTACCGGGAAGCCGTGGTGGAGCAAGCGAATCAATGGCTGCTATTTTACCTGCCTTAGTGCATATTTTTGATGTTTGCCGTGATCTACCACATCCGGGAGGCTATGAGTAATGACTGGTTGTGGTGCAGAACATGGATTGATTAGCGTAGATGAAGCAATTGAGCTGATTAGTAACCGACCTAAAAAATTAGGTTCAATTCAGCAACCTCTTCAAAATAGCCTAAGTAGGTGTCTTGCTAAAGAAATTTATTCAGAAATTAACCTACCAAGCTTTTCTCAAAGTGCTGTGGATGGCTATGCACTTGTAGCCATGTAGATGATTTAAATAACCAAAAGTTTCAGGTTACTGGCGAGATTCGTGCTGGAAGCGAAAGTCATGACATTCTGAGTGAAGGACAGGCAATTCGTATATTTACTGGTGGCAAAATTCCTGAAGGCACAACGCATGTTGCGAGGCAAGAAATAGTAGAGGTCGTGTCAGCACAAGAAATTTTGTTAACTGAACATATTCGCCCTAAAGCCGATATCCGTTTTACCGGAGAAGAAATCCAACAAGGGCAGTTACTTGCTCAAGTAGGACAGTTCTTAAATATTGGAAGCTTGGCTGCCTTAAGTATGGCGGGTGTACAAACGGTTGACGTTTACCGTGCGCCGAAAGTTGCTGTTTTAGTCACTGGTGATGAAGTTGCCGAAAAAGCTGAAGATCTTGCAGAAGGTAAAATCTTTGATGCAAATGGTCCATTACTAAAAGCTTGGTTTGAAGATTACGGCTTAGAGGTTGAACTCATTCATGTGCAGAATGAGGCGGTGCAAGTCACGCATTACTTTAATAAGTTAAAAGATAGTCATGATGTCATTATAACCACAGGCGGAGTGTCAGTAAGGTGATTATGACTTTGTTCGGCCATGCGCTTTTGAGACTGGCTTTGAACAAATCTTTTGGAAAGTTAAACAAAAAGCCGGGTAAGCCACTCTTTTTTGCTGAATATTCTCACACGGAAAAAGATCATCGTTGTTATTGCTTGGGTTACCGGGTAATCCGGCTGCGGTCTATGTCTCTATGCAGGTTTACGGTAAGCATTGCTTGACACTTTGCAGGGAAATCAAGCAGGGCCAGAATGGTTTAGTGCAATTTTAGATCATGATTTAAAAGAAGATGCGCGTGAACGTTTTCTAAGAATGCATGCTTATTTTGACAATGGACAACTTAAAGTTAAAAGTCTGGCAAAACAGCAATCACACATGCTCAGTAATTTAATGCAGGCCAATTGTCTGGTGCGAATTCCGGCAAGTGTGAAATTAGAAGCAGGTCATATTTTGAAGGGCGTATTTATTTCAAATAATAACCAGTAATGATAAATATAACTCACTATATAATTGAGTGAGTTATATTTATTAAGCAATTTAAATAATAACTTTTATTTTTTATAATGAAAATTCTTTCATAAGCTTGATAAGAAGTTATTTAATAATGAATCTTGCATAAATCGTGCTAAGTGGTTTAGGGTATAAACAATAGGGCCATTAGGCTAGGAAATATCGAGGAATGCATAAAGATGAAATGGGACGACATCGGTGATCAACCTTGTTCGGTTGCTCGTAATGCTATCAGTGATTGGCGATCGATGGACGATGCTAATATTACGTAATGCTTTTATGGGAATACGCGTTTTGACGATTTTCAAAAGTCATTAGGTGTCACTCGTCATGTCCTTTCGGATCGTTTAAAGCGGTTGGTTGAATATGAAATTTTAGTCAAATCTCCTTATTTTGATCGTCAGGAACGCTTTGAATATAAATTGACTGATAAAGGTTTTGAACTTATCCAATTATTTTGTCTATGGCGAATTGGGCAGACAAATGGATGGATCAGGCTTAGGCAAACCTTTAGAATATCGTCATAAACATGTGGCCATCAATTTGAACCAGTCATGGTATGTTCGGTTTGCCGTGAACCTTACATGCAAACAAGTTCAGGTTTCAGCTGGGCCGGGTTATTTTGCATATATGCAGCAAAAACAGAAACAAGCTTAATTTCTCTTATTGCCAACTAAGACTCTTGTTGATTGCATCAGCTAGAGTCTTATAGATATGGTCATGATTTGACTGTGTTACATTAAAGCGGATGAATTGGCCAGCATTGGAAGCTTGGCTAAACGCGTTTCCTGGTGCAAGAATAACCTGATGATTAATACAATATTTTGCAATTTCTGAAGCTTCAACTCCTTTGGCAAATGACACCAAACAAAAATTCCCGCTTGAGGCTTAATCCATGGTTTTATACCCAAAGGTTCTAACTGAGTAATGGTATCGTGCATTGCTTTTGCTAATCGGACCTTTAATAATTCTATATGTTTACGATATAGACCCATCTGTTAAAGCACTTAATAAAACTTCAGCTGATACGCCATTGTGAGAAAAGCTTGTGGCAATTTCAGGTCAGTGAGCTGATCAAATCCATTCTGGTTTAGCGATAATATAGCCACAACGAATAGATGCGGATAACGTTTTTAGAAAAAACTTCCAATAAAGATTACACGAGAAAGATTATCCAAAGCAGCAAGCCGAGGAGCAGGGCTATATTCAAAATCAGAGAAAATATCATCCTCAAACAACAATCAAATTTGATTGTTCAATAAGTTTAATAATTGATGCGCCGTAGAAAGAGAAAGTACTGCGCCAGTTGGATTATGAATTCCTGAGTTGGTGATATAAAAGACGTGGATTATAAGTTTCAATTGCTTCTTTAAATGCTTCTAAGTCAGGACCTGTTGGTGTGTAGGGAACACCAATAACCTTGACTTGGTGAACCTTAAGTAATGCATGAAAGTTAAAATAACAAGGATCATCAATCAAAACGACATCATCGGGCTTTAGTAAAAATCGGCCTACTAAATCAAATTGCTTGAGTTCCAGAGTCTGTTAAAAGCACTTGATTAAGATTTGCATTGATACCTTTTGCTTGAGCGCGTCTTGCCAGTAAATCACGTAGAGCTGGTAATCCCTAATGGCGTTGAATAACCCATCAAACAATCATCTGGGCTTCTTGCAGCCGACCTTAATGCTTTACGAATACTATCTAATGGCATCCAGTCATCAGGTAACCAACCGCAGCCGGGTTTAAAAACATCTGCTTTTGCTTCTAAAGATTGACGTGAAATCCATAATGGATCGACTGAGCGATCTAATTTAGGGCCTAATTCGCTTAAAGAAAGAGGGGCAAGCGGACCAACAATATAAAAACCAGATCCAGTTCTTGATTCGATTTTGCCTAGAGCAATTAATCTTTCATAGGCTTCTACAACTGTTGATACAGAAAATCCAAGGTTATTTGCTAACTTACGAACAGAAGGCAAGCGTGCTCCGGCAATAAAGACCGATTTTTTATTTGTCGCTCAATCTCTGAAATGACAATTTCAATTTGTTTTGTTCTGGTTCACTGACTTACAATCCGAACTGTAATGGTTATTAATACATTACAGTTCTTTTAAATTGTACTGCTTTGTATCTGGTTTATTCACCTTAGCACAGCTTAAATTATTCGTATAGTAACGGAGTAAATTATGACTAGGTTTATGAATGCTGGGTGAATGGTTTTATTGGCGTGGCTATTTTTGCGGGATCACTACAGCAACACGTGTAGCCGTAATGGGTTTCGATCCTGGTTTTCTAACTGCGGCACGTGCGGCAATTGCAGGTATTTTAGCCTTATTCTTATTTTGGTTTTAAAACAAAAAAAACCAGCCAAGCAAGATTGGTTGCCTCTTGCCATCGTTTCTTTAGGCGTGGTGATAGGTTTTCCTCTATTTACAGCGCTTGCTCTGCAATACATGAATGCAGCTCATTCAATCGTTTTTGTTAGCCTTTTACCTCTCGCACTGCAATATTGCTTGTGTTGAGAGGCGGTGAAAAACCGAATCAATTTTTCTGGATATTTGCAGTCTTAGGGAGTGCGGTTGTCTTCACTTATATGTTTTTGATTTCTGGTGATACCTCACTTGGATAGGAGACTTTTATATGTTGATGGCGATCATTTTTTGTGGCTTGGCTATGCAGAAGGCGGTGTACTTTCAAAAAAATTGGTGATGGCAGGTCATTTGTTGGGCGCTTATTTGTCACTACTTTTATGCTATTTCTGACTATTTTCTATATGCCAGCTTCATTCCAGAACATATCTACATCAGCTTAGTAGGTCTTATTTATGTGTCTTTATTTAGTATGCTGATTGGTTTCTTCTTTTGTACAAAGGGCTTGCGCAGGAGGAATTGCTGCGATTAGCAACTACAATCTTGCAACCTTAATGGATTAGGTATTGCTGCGGTCTTGTTACACGAACAAGTAAGTTGGTCAATGTTGGTGGTTACAGCAGCAACAATTTTATGCGTCGCTGGCCAAGAAATTTACTTAATCTTATAAACAATTTGCTGGTTTAGGAATCCCTGCTAAACGACTTAAATGACGCGCCACTAAACCAGTATTAAATTGTTGCTGTAAAACTGCATTATTAATCTCTGGACTGACCGTTTTCATTAAAAATTTAATCAGCGGGCGAGTTGCTGAGAGTGTCCAAATTGCTGATAAAACTGACGTACAGCTGCTAAAACTCAAAATGCAATCGGTGAGTCAAGATCAAGCGATTTGCAATTCTTGCGCAACTTCAGGATTCCAGATTGTGTAATCAACCAAATGACATCTTGGTCTAATCTAAATTCATGAAACCAGCCTAAATAATTATTTAAGAGAA
Organism: Ditylenchus dipsaci; assembly: GCA_004194705.1. Lineage (NCBI taxonomy): Eukaryota > Metazoa > Nematoda > Chromadorea > Rhabditida > Anguinidae > Ditylenchus > Ditylenchus dipsaci. Next base: position 25,835 of record SADC01000896.1, on the reverse strand, counting down.
ATACAGCGATTAAACGTTAAAACTAGATCAGCAAATTGATCATAATCTAATACCTTCACCTGAGCTAAAGTATCCGTATCGATTAAACCTTTTTCGATGCTTAAACATGAACAGATTCAAATGGTTGAATCATTTCAGCAGAAAAGGTGTGCAGTTGCATCACCCATAAAAACAATTTGGTCACCTACCTGAAAAAGATGCGTAATTCATCAATAATCTTAGGTGTAGCATGGTAAGAAGATTGCACAAGATAAAGTGTTGACGGATTCATTAAACTTACACCTTTATCTACCAATATAGAACATGATCAAAAAGATTGAATAAACTCAGCATTAACTGAACGAATTCAATTTCTTGTTCGGTTTTTGTGACAAGAGGATGCTGCTGATTTTTACATTCAATCAGAATAGGGCTCAAGTCGTAGAACTCAAAACTTTCGACCATATTTGAGGCACTTTGAAAGCCTGACGAAACGATCAAAGCTCAAAATCATTTTGCCAAAAGACTAAGAGCAGCATCTTTCAATAATACTTTGACTGGTGAGCCAAAGTTGCTAAAACATAGTAGCAGAAAGGCTTTCATTGATTGAAGACTGGTTAAATTGGCTTTGGCTTAAAATGACGAGTACAGATTTCACACAATATACCTTTTAAAAGCAACAATCTAAGCAAACAAAGTAACTTAAATTGAATAGAGACGAGATGCTGACTGTACTGCATCAGCAAGTTCACCTAACCCGACAAGTTCAAAGTCTTTGGCAAGGTTGTGATGAGTAAGGTGATGACGACTGGCATTTCTGCATCTGTATATACCACGAGCGAGGGCAGCACTCACACAAACAGGAAGACGAATCGCAAGCTTGCCATTCATGCGTTAATTACGCTGGTCGTCAGGACCCATTGAAAATCATTAGCAACCTGCACGCCATCTTGGTAAAGAATACACGGAAGTCTTCATTTTTACTTTTGAGTGCCTGAGCAAGTCCTAACGCATGCCAAGCATGAATGGAAGTAGAGCAGAGGTAATAGTAAATGTACTCATTGAGAATTCACTATGGTCATACGTCTAAATGGCGTAGATACATTAAGAGAAAGGTAAGTATACAATGATTTTAGTGACAGGTGGTTAGGCTTTATCGGTTCACACATTGCGTTGAGTCTAATGGCTCAAGGGCAAGAGTGGTAATCGTCGATAATTTGGCTAATTCAACCTTGCAAACTTTGGAGCGGCTAGAATTATTTCTGTATGTACGTTCCATTTGTCAAACTTGATGTACGCAATACACCAGCGCTGAATAAGGTGTTGAGCAATATTCAATTGATGCAGTTATTCATACTGCCGGATTTAAATCAATTGAAGAATCTAACCTAACCTCTTGAATATTATAATGATAATGTTAGCTGCATCATGAGTTTACTACGTGCTATGCAACGTACGGTGTTCGTCACTTCATTCATCTGTCTAGCCTTGCAGCTTATGGGAAATCTGGTTTGCAATTGAGCGAAACAGAAGAATTTAATTATGCTTATCCTAATCCTACATTAAGTCTCAACAGATGATTGAAGAATTATCCGTGATACTTAAAATTGACATGAGTGGAAAATTGCGATTTACGAATTGTCTAATATCGTAGGTGCATTTGAACATGGTACTCGGAGAGTATGTCGCTCAGCTCCCTAAAAATATGTTCCGCTTGCGATGCAAGTCGCAGCAATGCAACGTGATTAATTGAACCACAGATCAAGCTGACACGTCAGATCATACGACTGAACGTAGTTTTTTACATGTTTAGATTTATGTGAAGCCGTCATGCGAGCTTACATTGGCTGCGTGAACAAACGCATTGTGTGAAGCATTTAATATTGCACATGACCAAGTTTATTCAATTCGTCAATTACTCGATGAAATTTCACAAGTTACTAAAGCTGAAGTCCTACACAATCAGCAATTTATAAACATGTCGAGTTAGATCAAGTTGGCGCTAATATTGGAAAGCAAAAACCTTATTGCATGGACACCGAAGCGCCCATTAAAACAAATGATCGAAGATGAATGGCGCTTTTATCAAAATACTTTAAATGGAAGATGAGATAATGATTCTTATTTACAATACTGGTATGCTTGAGTACGATATTCAAAATTAACTAGCCAGAGCAAACCTTGCTTCAGCCCGTGAGTTCTTTATTGAGATAACCGAGGTTTCTATGCAAACACGAATTGAACATGACACTATGGGTGAGATTGAAGTTCCAAATGAAGCATTGTGGGGGGCACAGACTCAACGCAGCTTACAGAACTTTAAAATCGGGCAGGAACGATACCCCGTCGCCATGATTCGAGCGATGGGTTTGGTAAAAAGGCTGCTGCAATAACCAATGCTGAACTTGAACAACTACCACAAGATTTGAGTCAATATATGTGGGTGCTGCTGAAGAGGTAATTGATGGCAAGTGGGATTTCCCAATTTCCTTTAGTTGTCTGCAAACAGGTTCTGGTACGCAAAGTAATGAACTGCAATGAAGTGATTGCCAATATTGCAAACCAGAAATTAGGGCAAGCCTTAGGTGCCAAAAACCAGTACATCCACATGATCAGTTAATCGTGCTCATCAACAAACGACTCCTTTCCAACGGCATTCACGTGGCAGCAAGTTTGCAAATTAACGAGTTGCTCATTCCTGCTGTAGAGCAGCTTAAAGCGACTTTGCAAAAAAAGTCAGATGAGTTTCAGGATATTGTTAAAATTGGCCGTACCCATTTGCAAGATGCTACTCCATTAACCTTAGGTCAAGAATTAGTGGTTACGTATCACAGCTTGAGCATGGATTGGTTCGACTACAACAAGCTTTGAGTGGCTTATATGAGTTGCCATTAGGTGGCACAGCGTAGGTACAGGATTAAATGCACATCCTGACTATGCAATAAAAGCAGCACTCAGCTTGCACTACTTACAGGGTTTACCTTTTGTAACTGCACCCAATAAATTTGAAGCTCTAGCAGGACGGGACGCCGCTGTTTTGCATCAGGTGCATTAAAACTTTGGCTGTAAGCTTAAACAAAATCGCGAATGATATTCGGTGGTTGGCAAGTGGACCTCGTTGCGGTTTTGGTGAAATCCGTATTCCAGAAAATGAGCCTGGTTCAAGCATTATGCTGGGAAAGTAAACCCAACACAAAGTGAAGCAATGACCATGGTTGTTGCGCAAGTGCTTGGAAATGATACGACCATTAACGTAGCAGGTGCTTCAGGTAACTTTGAATTAAACGTCTTTATGCCCAGTGATTGCTTATAACTTATTGCAATCTATTCAGTTACTTGTGATGCATGTAATAGCTTAATGATCACTGCGCGTGGGAATTGAGCCTAATCGCGATAAGATTAATCATTCTTGCATAATTCCTGATGCTAGTTACAGCTTTAATCCAGTAATCGGCTATGAAAATTCTGCAAAAGTTGCAAAGACTGCTTATAAAGAAAATAAAACGTTGAAGCAGTCGCTGTTGAGCTTGGTTTGGTTACAGCGGAACAATTTGACGAAGTAGTTAAACCTGAAAAGATGGTTTCACCAAATAGTAAGTAATCTATCTAAAAATAAAGATATTTTTAGAATCTCAATCAATAGAAAGGCACTTTGGAGCTATTGCGAAAGTGCCTTTTTATTTTAATAATTCGAATACTTAACTCCTATGAAAACTTGGCTTTTGATAATCTTATAGTTCAGGATAAAAGTTCAGTCGTTTCATAGTGTTTAAAAAATTGAGAAATATAGTGAGAGGAAGCTATGTTTAGTAATCTTTGGAACATTTTCGGCTTCTCGTATTTCTTTTGAATGTTTTGTATTCAGCTCAATTTATTACTTTTGTGTTAAAAAGTGCTTTAATCACAAATTTACCTTAAATCCATAGTTTTACTGATTATATTCTGGTTTTTCTATGGGAAATTTAACAATTTTAGGTGAAGCACAGAAAGTGCAGAAATCTTGAAAAACATTCAATATCATATTAAAGACAACAGATTACCTATATCATTAAAAGATGATTTGAATAAGCAAGTTATGAAGTTGAAAAATATTTGGAGAAGAGATTTGAAAAACTAGAAATTAAGAAAAATAAAATTAATATATGGACAGGAGTTCTTGCGGTTCCAATATTGATTATTGTATTGCATTATTCTTAAGTCGATATGTACATAACTTTGGTATCAATATTGATGTAGATGTCATAAATCATATGTTATTCGATAACATATTTAACTATATGGATTGTCATAATTTATGCAGTCATATTCTTGGATTGATTGGATACTTTTATATACTTAATAACCACAGCAAAAAATTAATTGAAAAGAATGTGAATAAACTTCTTAGCTAAATATATTTAAAATCTTTAAGAATACAATATGCTGTGCACTCGGTTATCTGTTTGTACAGATAAATCATTATAAAAGTGTACGCGCTAATATTTATATAAAGCCCTCAAAGGAGGGCTCTTTTGGGGGGGGAGGATTTAGCTTGTATCTTAAAATTTGAAAATATCAAAGTAAGCCGTCTATGTATTCCCAACCATGAGATTTCATAGCTTCAAACTTCTTTTTTAGCTCTTCTTTTCGTACTCATGTATATCGCGTGCTAAAAGAACATGAATACGAGTTAGATTCTGGTTCTATAGTCACTTCAATAATCTCTACTGGTTCAATCACTCCACTTTCAGTTAAACCAGAGTCTATAAAACACATTCCTTTTACAGGTATAACAGTACAATCATATTCCTTAGAAATAAAATAATTATTTGCTGAAGCGGAATACGTACGTGATGCTCTAACTTCATATGTACCTCCTTCTCAAGCATAAAAAGGGAATGTTTAGTCTGGCGTGCTTCCACAGTTATTTCTGTTTAATTTATATAGTGATTTATTTTTACTTCAATATTCTAATATAGATTTTTATTAGCATAAAATGCTGTTAGCTATAATTTACAAGTAAGGTATTAAAAAACTTATGAATCAAAAGCCAATTTCAGTTGTTTTAATTCCTGGTTATATGCTTGATGAATCTCTCTGGAATGAACTCATAGATGAAATGCCTAAAGAGTGGAATATATCTCGAGCTACTTAAAACAAGGGCAACAATCAAAGAAATTGCTCAGAATATGTTAAAAATGCGCCTGAGAGCTTTGTACTAATTGGATTCTCACTTGGAGGATACATTGCGAGATCTATAGTGGAGCAATTTCCTGAAAAAGTTAAGGCGCTTTGTTTTAATAGCCTCTTCATTACGTTCAGATACAGAAGAGCAGAAAAATCAAAAGTTAACCGCAATTAAAGCTTAATTCTGAGAAAACTTTCCATGGGCTAAGCTCAATATCAATTGAAAAAAACACTTCATCATTAAATGTGCAGAATCGTACTCTTGTAAAAAGAATCCAGGAGATGGGAAAGCTTTGGGTTATAAAGAGTTCGTAAAACAATCGATGTTAGATAGAAGCTCTTATGATATGAGTAAGATCGCATGTCCAACTTTAATTATTTCTGGTGCTGACGACCAGCTCCGCTCCAAGGAAGAAGCCATAGAATATTAGATCAATTGCCACATGCAAAGCTTGAGATAATTAAAAATACGGGCCATATGATTCCGATGAACAGCCGAAAGCATTGGTTTTAGTGATTTTAACTTGGTTAAGTACTTATCTTTCATGAGGGCCAACTTTCGTTTTCTTCGTCAGAATCTTGATAATCTTGAAAACTTGATTGCCAAGTTTGATTTTTTGATGAACAGTTGCATGATCAAGCTCATCCCATAACTCAAATGGGAAAAACTCCGAACTATGATCAAATATCCATAACCATTGATAGCTATTGTTAAGGGTATTCTTATCAAAACGAACATCTTGAACTTGAACAATTTTAAACTGTTTATGATGTTCATCTTGAAGAATAACTTCATGATTCTCCATTAGACATCCACGCATTAAAACAATTTTCAATTGTACTAAAATTAATAGCGTCTGATTAACTTGTTAAGTTGGCATTAATTTACAAAAGATTTCGGGTTGTTAAAGTTTGTCATTTTCAAAAAGAAAATAATCTTTACTTTGAAATACAAGGTTTTAATTAGGTTACATTGTAAGAAATGTGTGCAAATGTCAGAATGTACAGTGAATCTATCTTCGAGTATCGCTATGAGTTTAATAGGCTTTATGTATGCAAGTAAAACCAATAGTGAACATATCAAATAAAACAAGATTTAATTGATATTCTCACTGAAGCAGTCAAATTCAACTCACATAATGATATTACAGGAGTACTTTTCTATGGTAATGGATACTTCTTACAGTATTTAGAAGGTGAGAAAGAACAAGTCGAATCGCTATTTTATAAATTAATTTTGAAAGATTCGAGACATCAGAACTGTGAAATCATCTTTTCAGAACCATCCGAACAACGTCTATTTAAACATTGGAGTATGAAATTTGCTCCATTAACACGAAAATAAAAGAATTCTTTCATCATCATCATGTTGATGAGTTTTATCCTTATCTGCTTAACACTACATCTATTCCATCTTTTATTGAATTGCTTGTAGATCAACCAAACCATAAGTTGATCAATATCAAGGTTAGTCAAAATCAGAATTGCAGTAGATTTTAATTATCCTAATGTAAAATTAAGCTCTCTTCGGAGAGCTTTTTATCAAGAAGGTTGAAACTTTCACTAATTAATGGCGAATTGGCGTTGAATAAGCCGTCATAATTGTTAAAATGCCCCCTTGTCCTGTTTTTATATTGTTTTTTTTTGCATTTATTTCGCAAAGTTAGAGATAAAATTATTAAAAACAGCTGCTTAGTTAAGGATTTTGAATGCTCTCTATTTATTTGACAGATACCCAACAACAACGTGCAATTTAATGATTATCCTAGTGATCAGCCGGTTAAGTTTCTGTTAAATCTTAAAAAGATTTTCCAAGTACAGCGGATTTATTATTACAGTTTTACCTGAAGATAATGATTTAGAAAACGTAACGTGGGAATCAACCTCAAAAGATTTTGAAGTCTTTAAAAGCTATAGCGGGATGGGGTGTGATTGAGCTTCGTTTAAATGCAATCACTGCTTAAAAGATAAAAACTTTGCAAATGACTAGTGAAACAAGCACAGGTAAAACGTAAGAAAACAGCGCAAAAAATCATCAGCTTTCTTAGTTGCTGGATTATATTTTATGCACGAAGTTCATGCATGATTGATGCTGAGCTGGTCACTATTGGTGAAAAATTCTACTTACCAACCTTGCGTGAGCAATGGAAGGGTACGGTTCAGACCAAGTGCTCAACGAAAACTCTAATTTTTAGTGCAAAAGGTGAATTTATAAAAATTCACCTTTTTTATTATTAATTAAATCAATACTTATTTTTAAGATTGCTTATACAAAAGTTTACAAGAAAAGATGCGTTTTTTCTAATGTGGCAGATACATTGCTTATATAAATACAAAATTATTGCGGGAGAGAGGTTCATTAAGAACCCGCCGAAGAGCAACAAGCCCGGAAACTCTCAGGCAAAAGGACTGTAATATTAAAAAATCTGGAGAGAAGCTTAGATTATAAGAATGGAAAACAATAACTTATAAATTATAAAACTCACCGAAGGGAAGATCTAAACGTTAAAGGTAACGTTGGGGTCGAAACTCTCAGGTACCAATGACAGATGGGCTGTACTGATGAATGTTTTGCATTTCTGAGGAGTCTGTTATGCCACATGTTTTGTGATAGGTGCGGGAATCACAGGGGTTACTCTGCTTATGAGTTATCGCAACTGGGTTATCAAGTCACAGTGATTGATCGACATTTATATCCTGCAATGGAAACATCATTTGCCAATGGAGGGCAATTATCGGCTTGTAACGCCGAAGTATGGAACCAAAAAGCTACCGTGATTAAAGGCTTTAAATGGATGAGACAAAAGATGCTCCTCTATTGTTGAATCCTTCATTAGTTTGCATAAGTATAGTTGGCTAGTTGAATTTCTATCACATATTAAACTATGAGGCGAATACGATTGAGACGGTCCGTTGGCATTGCTCGCTCGTAAGCGTTTATTTGAAGTAGCTGAAAAAGAGCAGCTTGAGTTGATTTGGAGAAACGTGGAATTCTCCATATGTATCACAGTAGGCTGACTACGAAATTGCTAAACAAGTTAATAATGTATTGAACAAAGGTACATTGGCGCTATTCGGTCACCTGATGAAATGAAAACAATAGAACCATCTTTGACGGGTGACTATTTCGGTGGCTATTACACACCAAGTGATGCGACGGGTGATATTCATAAATATTCAACCTCTTTAGCTGAGAGACTAAACAATATGGCGTTCAATATAAGTTCGGTCTAGAGTTATGGATATAAGTGCAGCGCAGACAAAGTAGTCGTAACTTGTCAGCCAAGTGCTGAGCATCCTTATTTGGTTGAGTCCGACAACATTCAGCTAGAGTGATGTACTTGTAGTTTGTGGTGGTGTAGGGAGTTATCAACTTGCCGATATGATTGGTGAGCGAGTAAATTGTACCAGTAAAAGGTTATTCAATTACCGTACAATAAAAGATGAGCACAGTGTAAAGAATGCTCCTTGGGTGAGCTTGTTAGATGAAAGTGCAAAATTGTGACTTCTCGTTTAGGTAAAGATCGACTGCGTGTGGCAGGGACTGCTGAGTTTAATGGCTATAACCGCGACATACGGCTGATCGTATTCAACCATTAGTGAATTGGGTTATCGTAACTTTGATATTTCAACTGAGCATGTGGTGCCTTGGGCAGGGTTAAGACCTATGATCCGAATATGCTGCCTGTTGTTAAGCAATCTAAACAACCTCGTGTTTTTTATAATACAGGGCATGGGCATTTAGGTTGACTTTGTCTGCGGCAACCGCAGTTTTAGTCGGTCAGGATATAGCGCAAAAATATCCAGCGTAGAAAGTAAAGCCAGTGTTCAAACACTGGCTTTTATTTTAAGCGTTAGTCATTAAGCGGTAGATTCCGCTAAAACGTTCACAGCTTTTTGCTGGGTTTTCACGTTAAGTAAAGCTTTTTGAAAATTAAACTGAATTTACAGTGTGCTCATTGTCTAAAATTTCACTTTTTTGTTCAGGTGAACTATAGGCCATCAATGAGATCGTTTGAGTTTCTTTGCGGTTATTTGGATTGCGGTATGCTACCCTTCAATCTTAATTTATCTTTCGCGAGCTGATGGACTTGAATGTGTACAGGCTGTGCTGCTAGATGTCCATTCTCAAACTTAAGATAATGCTGGGTAAGCGTTTGCTTAAGCGATGCATAAAAATTAGGTCATCAGTACGTAAATCAAACTGTTGTTGAATACATGTATTACTCTTGCATTGCTGAGTATGTTTAGACCATAACTTTTGTGTATCCTGTAAAAGCTGTAAGGGGGCATCAGTAACTAAATATGCAGAAAGATATTATTATTGAGTTCTTTTCTTGATTCACTAAATGTTTTTGAACAGATTTTAAGCTCAGCTCCAGTATTGGAACAGTCTATTGATCTGCAAAGACAAGAGGTGAACATAAACAACTCAGTGTCACGACAAAACTTAATCTTTTCAATTGATTCATATCAGTATTAGACAGCATGATCGCTTATACTTTCAGTCTACTTTGCTAGGTGTACTATAGCGAAACAGAACGGCTGAATACAAGATTTCTTAAGTTTTTATGGAAGGTAATAATTTATATGGTTGCTCAGATTCGTATTGGACAAGGAATGGATGTACATGCCTTTGAAGAGGGGAACTCGTTACATTGGCGGTATTCAAATTCCACATACACATGGTTTGAAAGCGCACTCTGACGGTGACGTTGTACTTCATGCGCTATGTGATGCTTTATTAGGTGCTTTAGCGCTTGGTGATATTGGACAACATTTTCCTGATACTGACCAGAATACAAAGGCGCAGATAGCCGAGTATTGTTAAAGCATGTTTATCAATTGATCTTAGACCGTGGTTATCAGTTAAATAATGCCGATATTACGGTGGCTTGCGAGCGTCCAAAATTAGCTAAGCATAATCTTGAAATGCGTCAAAGCATTGCTGACGTTCTAAATGTAGATATTAATCAAATTAGTATTAAAGCAACGACAACCGAAAAACTTGGGTTTACCGTCGTCAAGAAGGAATTTTGGCTACAGCGACTGTTTTAGTCTCTCATCACACCAAGTGATCGCCTGCTGCAAAGACTGTTGAAGTTCTAAAGTTGCCTTACGGCTTGTAGCTGTAAGGTAATACTATGAATGAGTCCAGTCCAAGTCTCATTAGGTTCCCAAATTTCGTGCAATAAATCTGAGAAGTCAGCATATCCATATTCAATAAAACTGTCTATAGACATACATCAGGCAACTTACGCGTTTATTTTGGCGCAATGTATCCAGATAATTTCATTTGCACTAAATGATCAATCAAATCTAAAACTAATAAGCACTGCTCAGCAGAAGGCATCTCCCAATCAATTGGAATATGAATATAATTAAACCTAGGTCTAAACAAATGCGGTCTTCATTTCAAGATGATTTGAAGCATTAGTTAAAGCAAGGTTATGACTGTGCTAAACCAAACTCTTTATCAATTTAGTTGTTCAGCAGAAGGCTGGGCCGAGCTAAATAAATGTTCATGAATAATCGAAAATGCGGGATTTGAGATAATGATGTTCAAGGGTTGTCATGATCGCACTCTACAAGAGTAGGCTTAGCTTATTGTGTAGAATGTTATACACGATTCTAGAGAATAGTTGAAATACAGCCTGCTTATATATTCGGCAACGTTATCAAATTTTTAAAAATAATTAACTGGAAGAGTACAAGTCTTATAAAATAAAAAACAGCATCATAAAGATGCTGTTTTTTAAACTCAAAATTTAAGCTTCTTTAAATTTTCATTTAATAAAAATTCGACTAAAGCTTTTTGAGCATGGAGACGGTTTTCTGCTTCATCCCATACGACTGCATTTTTATAATCGAGCATGTTTCAGAAATTTCTTCGCCGCGATGAGCAGGTAAGCAGTGCATGAATAAACAGTCTGGGTGAGCAAGGCTCATTAATTTTTCGTTAACCTGGAAATCAGCAAAGGCTTTTTCACGAAGTTTTTGCTCTTCTTCTTGGCCCATACTTGCCCATACATCAGTCACAATAAGGTCAGCATTTACTGCTGCATCTTCCGCATTATCATAAAGCTCAACGCAATGACCAAACTCCGCTAAAAATTCAGGTTTAGGTTCATATCCTTTTGGCGATGCAATTTTGAGTTTGAAACCCATCATGTGTGCAGCTTCAATATAATGAATTACACATATTTGCCATCACCAATCAAGCAACGGTTTTGCCTTCAATGCTGTCGCGATGTTCAATATAAGTTTGTAAGTCAGCAAGTAACTGGCATGGATGATGATCATCAGTTAAGCCGTTAATTACAGGAACTTTGAATAAGATGCAAAGCGTTCAACAATGTCATGACCAAAAGTACGAATCATCACAATATCAAGCATACTTGAAATTACACGTGCAGAATCTTCGATTGGTTCACCACGGCTAATTGTGTGTCACGAGGCGATAAAAAATCGCACTACCGCCAATTGGTTAATACCTGCTCAAAAGAGATACGTGTACGCGTACTTGATTTCTCAAAAATCATTCCCAATACTTTACCGACAAAAGGCTGGTAGACCTTATTGTCATGTTGCATTTTTTTAAGCTCGCTTGCGCGTTCTAAAATGCGATTAAGTTCTAGAGTGGATAGATCACGTAAAGTCAGGAAATGTCTTAGAGCCATGTAGCTACTCCATAATAATTGTTTTGAAATACAACAATTATCTGTTGTTGGCTGGGTGGATGTGGGAAAAAAGAAGTCTACTATACTATAAGCATTTTTAAAATGCAAAAGAATTAGACTTTATGATGGCCTTTTAAGAAAATATCTACACAATATTCAATGTAATCAAAAGCTTCTTTCTCATCTGGAAGAGCTGGCATACCATAATCATACGCCATTCAATATCTCGTAAAATCCCAAAATACATGAGTGAAGAATAATACGGAGAATTACATGTAATTTCGCCTGATTTATCCGCAAACTCTAATGCTTGAGTAAGTGTATTTTGTAAATTATGTACCCATTTGTCATATAAGTATTGTATGAGGACAGTGTTACATTCCGTCTGTTCAATAATAAGTCTTAAAAATGCAACATGTTCGGGCTGAATAATATGAATATACACACGATTAAGTGTTTGAATCAGATATTCTCTAAAGTGCTTTTCTCTGGTTGGAATGGAATGCAAATATCTTTAAAAAACATTTCACGTTTATGATCACATATAGCCGTAAAAAGTCCTTCCTTATTGCCAAAATATTTATAAATAGAAGCCTTGGAGCCACCTGCATGATTAACAATATCATCGAGAGATACAGCATCATATCCTTTCTCTAGGAACAGCTCGGTCGCGCTTAATAATAGAGCTAAACGACGTTCAATACCGCGGCGTGTTTGAGGTTTCTCACATGCAAGGTGATGTGAATCCAGGACTGAATCATGCATAAAATTTAATAACAACAACTGACTTTGCTTATCTAGTATAGCAAAACTATCTTTAGTGATGGTCATAACCATTTTTTTAGATCATATGCTGAACAGTAAGTGGCTAATTAAAAAAATAAACTAATAGAAAATATAAGCTTAGAGTTAATTGTGGAAAGATTAGTGATGTAACCTTATGTTTACATTATATTTTAATCAAAAATCTGATTGATAAAAAGCGGCTAAGAATGACTTAACCGCTCTCAAGTTAAATAATGAGACTTCTAGGCTTCAGTTTGAGTAACCTTGTGCTCATCTCTTCGTCATCATCTGCAGAATCCATTCCTAGTTCTTTTAACTTGCGTGTTAAAGTATTGCGACCCCAACCCAATAATTCAGCTGCATGACGTTTGCGTCCACGTGTTTGTTGCAAGGCTGCGTTAATCAATGTGCGTTCAAACATTGGTGTGGCAATATCCAAAATTTTCATTTCACCATTTTTTAAGCTTTGAATAGCCCATTGATTTAGTAGTTCATCCCAATGGTGTAGAGAAATACGCTCAAAAGAAGGTGCCGGTTGACTAGAATCACTATTCTTTTGCAATGGAACTTGTTTGAGCTCAGAAGGTAAATCTTCCGGATAAACTTCACGACCAGTAATCATTACAGTTAGCCAGCGGCACGTATTCTCAAGTTGTCGTACGTTACCTGGCCATGGTAACTGTTGCATATAGTCTGTCGTCTCGGTACGTAAGATTTTGGACTTACGCCAAGCTCTTTACCTGCACGCGCAAGGAAATGCTGCGCAAGCATTGGAATATCTTCACTACGGTGGGCAAGCTTAGGAATGTGAATACGAATCACATTTAAGCGGTGATATAAGTCTTCACGGAAGCGACCTTCATTTACCAGTTTCTCTAGATCCTGATGCGTTGCCGCCACAATTCGAACATCTACTTTAACGGGAATGTGTCCGCCTACACGATAGAACTCACCGTCAGCGAGTACGCGAAGCAATCGAGTCTGAGTTTCAAATGGCATATCACCAATTTCATCAAGGAATAATGTTCCGCCATTTGCCTGTTCAAAGCGGCCTTGATGTTGAGTATTCGCGCCTGTAAATGCTCCTTTCTCATGACCAAATAACTCGGTTTCAATTAAGTCTTTTGGAATTGCCGCCATATTTAAAGCAATAAAAGGCTTGGCACGGCGTGGGGAGTGCTTGTGTAAAGCATGAGCAACTAATTCTTTACCTGTACCCGACTCACCATTAATTAAAACAGTAATATGAGATTGAGATAAACGGCCGATAGCACGAAAACCTCCTGCATTGCTGGAGATTCACCAATAATTTCTGTTGATTGAAGAGGTGAGGCTGTTTTTGTAGCTTCTTGCTGTTGTAGTTTATTAATATGCAAGATCGCACGATTGACTAAAGCTAAAGCTTCATCAATATCAAAAGGCTTTGGTAAATATTCAAACGCGCCTGTTTGATAGCTTGATACAGCAGACTCTAAGTCAGAATGTGCTGTCATAATAATGACAGGTAAATCTGGATGAGTGTTTTTGACTTTAGATAAAAAAGTTAAACCATCAATTCCAGGCATGCGGATGTCAGTTAAGATGACATCGGGAGCATCATGGTGCAAACGTTCAAGCGCAGTTTGAGCTTCTTCAAAATTGGTAACATCAAAACCCTCTTCTTTAAAGGTCTTTTCCAATACCCATCGCATGGCGCGATCATCATCAATAACCCATATTTTATTTCGCGACACGGTCTGACTCCCAAGGTAAATATAAGCTAAAAATTGTTTTTCCAGGAACAGATTGGCATTCAATCATTCCGTTATGTTGATGCATAATATTCTGTGCAATACTCAGGCCAAGCCCAGTACCTTTTGCTCGTCCAGTAACCAATGGATAGAATACTGACTCCAAAATACTTTCAGGAATGCCTGGTCCATTGTCCTCTATATCGACTCGCACTGTAGATCGATTTAGTACACCGTTAATCGTGACAAGACGTTGTATACGTGTACGTAGAATTAACTCCGGTTCGTGATCTATAAAAAATGCTTTGTTTTCTGTTATGGCTTGAATTGCATTTACACTAATGTTGAGCATGACTTGTATTAACTGATCACGATCGGCATTAACATCGGGTAAAGACAAATCATAATCCGTATAATTAATTTTTTCTTTGTCTGGTTGGCGATAAGTGAACGCACTCGCTCCAAAGGCTCGTGTACGTTAACATTTTCATAACTTGGGAGTTGTCTAGAACCCAACATAGTATCTGCCAAGTTAGTTAAGCGATCTACTTCATTAATAATGACATCTGTAAATTCAGCATAACTCTTGTCGTTTAAACTGCGAGCGAGTAATTGAGTTGCGCCACGAATACCTGCAAGTGGATTCTTAATTTCGTGCGCTACGCCACGTACAAGCTGCCTAGCGACCTGATGTTGTTGTACCAGATTTTCTTCTTTAGAAATCTTTAACATACGATCAATCGGGTTGAGCTCAATTAAGAGTAATGGGTGATAACTTTTACCAGCATTTAATTGAGAAACTGTGTAATCGACATGAAGGTCTTTAAAGTTGACATTAATAACCGCTTCTCGTCGAGTATAAGGTTGCCCCGTTTTATGGTGTTTAATAAAGCTTCATGTGTATTAAAAGTATCATCAGGCGCATGAAGTAAGTTTAAAACGGGCTGTCCTGAAGCTCGAAGCAAACTAATATCAAATAGTGCTTCGCAGGCAGAATTTAAGTAAAAATATTCAAGTTACTATCGATCAATAAAATCGCAGTAGTTAAGTTGTCTACCAATAGGCGATAGTCGATAGGTTGTGTTGATCCATTAGCGAATCGTTCCTGTCTTAAAATAGCGCAATGGCATCTTCATTGGTTATCGGATTTTCACCGTTATAGAACATGAACGATGCAAAATGTACGCCAACTTTGTTTATGGGTTATTTTTAAAGTTTTAAAGTATTTAAAAACGCGCTTAAATCGGTCTTTATATCGGTTGATCAAAACTGATGGCTTAAATAGAGATAATAACATGATCCAACTTGGTGCAAAGATGAGTTTTGGTGCAAATGTTGGTCGTATTTTGGTGCATTACACAAAGAGTGGGCTTTCCACCTATGCTTGAGACAAGAAAAGACATACAATACGCGCATTCAAGTGGAGCGCAGATTCATGAAGACCCCAAAGTCGGTTTTGTTTCTTTAGGTTGTCCTAAGGCATTGGTAGATTCTGAACGAATTTTAACTCAGTTAAAGACTGGTTATCAAGTTGCATCAGATTATGATGGTGCTGATTTAGTTGTTGTTAATACCTGTGGTTTTATCGAATCTGCGGTACAAGAGTCGCTAGATGCAATTGGCGAGGCCATGAGTGAAAATGGTCGAGTAATCGTTACTGGATGCTTAGGTAAAGACGAAGACAAAATTCGTCAAATGCATCCAAATGTTTTAAAGGTTACTGGTGCAGCAGCTTATCAAGATGTAATGGAAGCTGTACATGAATATGTCCAGCCACCTAAACACAACCCGTTGTTGATTTGGTTCCTGAACAAGGAATTCGCTTAACACCAAAACATTATGCCTATTTAAAAATATCTGAAGGATGTAACACCGTTGTACCTTCTGTATTATCCCAAGTATGCGTGGCGATCTAGTATCGCGTCCAGTTGGAAGTGTACTGGAAGAAGCCGCTGCGCTTAAAAGAGCAGGTGTTAAAGAAATCTTGGTTATTTCCCAAGATACATCAGCTTATGGTGTAGATACCAAGTACAAACTTGATTTCTGGAATGGCCAGCCTGTTAAAACAAAATTCTTTGATATGTGTGAAGCACTAGGCCAACTGGTATCTGGGTGCGCTTACATTATGTTTATCCATACCACATGTTGATGCGGTTATTGACTTAATGGCACAAGGTAAAATTCTGCCATATCTTGATATTCCATTCCAACATGCAAGCCCGCGTATTCTTAAGTTAATGAAGCGTCCGGCTCACAGTGAAAATACACTCGAAAAATTAAATGTGGCGTGAAAAATGCCCAGATCTTGTGATTCGCTCTACATTTGTAGTGGGTTTCCCAGGCGAAACTGAAGAAGATTTCAAATATTGCTCGATGGTTAGTTGAAGCTGAACTTGATCGTGTTGGCTGCTTTACCTACTCACCAGTAGAAGGCGCTACGGCAAATGATTTACCCGATCATGTGCCTGAAGAAATTAAGCAAGAGCGTTACGAGCGCTTTATGCAAGTGCAGCAACAAATTTCTGCTGCTAAGTTGCAAAAACGTATTGGTCAAACGATGACTGTATTAGTCGATAGTTTGGAAGATGAATATCCTGTTGCTGTTGCACGTTCTTATGCCGATGCTCCGGAAATTGACGGTAATGTCTTTGTAGAAGATATCGATAAGAGCACTATTCAACCAGGCGATATGTTGGAAGTCGAAATCACCGATGCGGATGAATACGACTTATTTGCAAAGTTAATTAAAATTAAGTCGGTTTAATCGATAACGATTCAAAAAAGCATTCAGTTAAGAGGTTTGGAGCAAACTCATGGCGGAAACAATTAGCCCCCGTTATTCACGCATTTTATTAAAACTATCTGGTGAAGCATTATCAGGTAACAAAGACATGGGTATTGATGCCCAAGTTCTTGATCAAATGTCCCTTTCAATTGCTCACTTAGTTGGCTTAGGCGTGCAAGTGGGTATCGTTGTTGTGGCGGTAACTTGTATCGTGGTAGTCAGTTGCAAAAGGATGGCTTGGTTGGTCGTGTAACAGGCGATCAAATGGGTATGCTTGCAACTGTAATGAATGGTTTGGCTATGCGTGATGCATTGGTTCGCCGTAATATCAGAACTCGCCTTATGTCTGCATTACCAATTGGTACAGTAGTAGAGTCTTATTCAAGTCGTGATGCTATCCGTCACTTGAGTCAGGGTGAAGTTTGTGTTTTTGTTGCTGGTACAGGAAATCCATTCTTTACGACTGATACGGCAGCTTGCTTACGCGGAATTGAAATTGAAGCAAATTTAATTCTAAAAGCGACCAAAGTAGATGGCGTATATAATAAAGATCCAAGTAAATACGAAGATGCGGTTAAATATGATATTTAACTTTGATCAGGTATTGGACGAAAACTTGTGTTATGGATTTGACAGCTATTTGTTTATGTCGTGACCATAATGTGCCATTACAAGTTTTTGATATGAATAAATCAGGCGCGCTATTGTCAGTAGTCATGGGCGAAAGAGAAGGTACACGCGTTACTAAATAATGTACGTGTTGACGAAAGCTCTTTATACTAGCGCTAAATTAAATTTGTTAAAACATCCTTGAATAAATAAGTAAGGTAGATCATATGATTAACGATCTGAAAAAAGACAGCGAACAGCGTATGTTGAAAACTCTTGAGTCTTTGGAACTAGGGTTTGCTAAAGTTCGTACCGGCCGTGCACACCCATCAATCTAAATGGGGTAATGGTTCCTTACTACGGTTCTGATGTGCCTTTAAATCAAGTGGCAAACGTTGGTGTTGAAGATTCTCGTACACTTCTTGTTCAGCCATTTGAACGTACAATGGTTTCAGCTATTGATAAGGCAATTCGTGAGAGTGATCTTGGTTTAAACCCGATTACTGCGGATGCAATTCGTGTACCTTTACCTGCATTAACTGAAGACACGTCGTGATATGCAAAAAATTGCGCGTAGCGAAGCTGAAATGCAAAAGTTGCAATTCGTAATATTCGTCGTGATGTATTAGGTGATATCAAAGCATTATTAAAAGAGAAAGAAATCTCTGAAGATGATGAGCGCCGTGCAGGTGATGATATCCAGAAATCACTGACAAATATGTTGCAGAGTAGACAAGCGTCTTGCAGCGAAAAGAAGCAGAATTGATGAAGGTCTAAATTTTATGACCGATTCAGAAGAGTATCATCTTCCTAAGCATGTTGCCATCATCATGGATGGCAACAACCGCTTTGCAAAAAAAAATCAAATGCAAAAAGGTGATGGCATCGAGAGGGTAAAATGTTCTTGATCTATCGTTGAACATTGTAAAAAAACAGGTATTCGTGCTTTAACGGTGTTTGCATTTTCAAGCGAAAACTGGAATCGACCACAATTTGAAGTCGATCTGCTTATGAAGCTTCTTGAAGAAACTATTCATGAGCAAATACCTCGCATGAAGAAATTTAATATTGCTTTGCGTTTCATCGGTGATCGTTCCAGATTACCGTCACACCTAGTTGCCTTAATGGAAGATGCAGAGCAACAGACAGCACACCATAACACTATGACCTTAACTATTGCTGTGAGCTATGGCGGATTGGGATATTGCAAATGCAGCAAAACAAGTTGCTGAAGCGTTTCCCGTGGTGAATTTGGTGCTGATCAAATAAATGTTGATTTGTTCGAAAAATATGTCAGTCTAAACGATCTGCCAGCTGTGGACTTATTGATCCGTACAGGTGGAGATTATCGCATTCTAATTCTTGTATGGCAAGCAGCATATGCTGAACTGTATTTTACTGATACTTTATGCCAGAATTTACAGTACAAGAATTCGATCATGCATTGAATGTTTTTTCAGGGCGTGAGCGTCGTTTTGGCAAAACATCTGAACAAATTCAGCAAGAGAAATTAGAGAACTCATAATGTTAGAGCGGATTGTTACCGCATTTGGTACTTGTCGCAGTTGTTTTAGGCTGTATGTTTGCTACGCAATCACATTATCCAATGTGTTCTTATGATTGTAGCCAGGGGTTGCGGGTATGAATGGTATAAATTAATGCCCCATGAAACTGTAAATGCTGTAAAGCCAAAAGCTTGGTGCTACGGTCTGCTTGTTGCATTCGTTTCGGGCGTTGCTCTATTTTTCCATGATATTGCATTACTTTTGTGGTCAGCTTCAATTTTGACTTGGCTTGTAAGCGTTTTTGGTCAAATCTTTTCCTGAATTTGATGGTGTATAACGCTACTCTATATGTAATTGGCATTATTTTAGTTTGTGCTGCGGTAACTTCAATTTTTGTTGTTTGGCAAAGTTCGCCATGGTGGTTAATGTATCTGTTCTTACTCGTTGTGGGTGCAGATAGTGGTGCTTACTTTGTTGGTCGTAAATTTGGTAAAAGAAATTAGCTCCAACCGTTAGTCCGAACAAATCAGGTAGAAGCTTGCTATGGTGGTATTGTCACCGACCATACTGGTAATGTTGGTTGTGCAATATCAGTATCTAAATTTAACTTTAATTCAGCAAATTCTGTTTCTTATCTTGTCACTGATTACAGTATTCGGTTCAGTGTTGGTTGATTTATTTGAGTCAATGATAAACGTCGTGCTGGTATAAAGATTCTGGACGTGTACTACCTGGTCATGGTGGTGTTTTAGATCGTATTGATTCTTTACTTGCTGCAGCCCCGATCTTTGCAACGGGAATGTATATATTAAATTATTGGTGTAGATTTATATGACACAATCTGTTTGCATATTGGTGTAACCGGTTCCATTGGGCAAAGTACCTTAAAAATTTTAAATCAACATCCTGTAAGTATTCAGTATTTGCAATTTCAGCTCATAGTCGATTTCTGAATTGGTTGACTATGTAAACAATTCCAACCAAAAGTTGCAGTTGTTCCAAAGCAAAAGTTGACGATTAGCAGCTTTATTTGTAAAGAGTGAATTACAAAATATTGAAATTTTGGCTGATCAGGAAGGACTGGTAAGTATCGCATCTCATCCAGATGTTGATGTAGTTATGGCTGCAATTTTGGAGCAGCTGGTTTAATTACCAACATTAGCGCTGTAAAAGCTGGTAAACGCGTATTGCTGCTAATAAAGAAGCTTTGTCATGTCTGGTGAAATCATGATGCAAGCAGCACGTGATCATCAGGCTTATTATTACCGGTAGATTAGAACACAACGCTATTTTTCAGTCATTACCTCATAATTATTTAAAGGCTGAATAAATGGACAACCGCAACAGGGCGTATCAAGAATCTTATTGACCGCTTCAGGTGACCATTTTTAAAACCATTCGTGAGAACAGTTAGAAAAGTTACTCCTGCGCAGGCTTGTAAGCATCCCAACTGGTCTATGGGACAGAAAATCTCAGTTGACTCAGCTCTCTTATGAATAAAGGGTTAGAGTTGATCGAGGCGTGCATTTGTTTTCAATATCTGAACATTTTGTTACAGTTGTTGTTCATCACAAAGTATTATTCATTCTATGGTGAAATATGTGACGGTTCAACATTGGCTCAAATGGGGTAATCCAGACATGTGTACACCGATTGCCCATGCATTAGCATGGCCAGAACGTTTACAGACTAATGTTCCTGCTTTAGATTTATTTGAGTATTCTCAGCTTAATTTTCAAGCACCGGATATCCAGAAATTCATTCCACTGGATTTAGCCCGTCAGGCAATGCGTTCAGGAGGGCTGCACCTACTATTTTAATAGCTGCAAATGAGGTTGCCGTTGCGCATTTTTAAACCAACAGATTGGATTTACAAATATCCCACAAGTGGTAGAGCCTACTTTGCAAAAATTGGAAAACTCAGTTGCTGATAATATCGAGTCTATTTTGAATAAAGATGAAGTAGCACAACATGTTGCACAGCAGTATATATCAAGTATAGGAGGCTGAAATGAGCGCATTATTTATGATTGCAGCAGCAGCTCTCTTGCCGGTCCATTAATTGCAATTCATGAGTTCGCGTCACTATTGGGTGGCACGAAAACTGGTGTTAAGGTTCTAGTTTATTCTATTGGTTTTGGTCCGACATTACTTAAATGGACCTCAAAAAAATCTGGAATTAAGTACCAACTTTCAGCTTTGCCTCTAGGCGGTTATGTAAAATGCTCGATGAGCGCGAAGGTAATGTTGCAGGCAAGATTACCTTATGCATTTAACCAGTCAAAAACCATGGAAGCGTTAGCAATTGTTGCGGCTGGGCCTTAATTAACTTGATTTTGCTGTTTTACTTTTTTGGATTTTATTTTTACCAGCACAGGAACAACTAAATACAAGAGTGGTAAGGTTACCCAACTCGCCAGCTGCTACAGCTCAACTACAAGTAGGTGACAAGATTATTGCTGTTGATGGAAAGGAAACGCAAAACTTTGAAAAACTTAACTTTGCTTTGATTGATCGTGTAGGTGAAACTGGTAGCTTGAATATCGATGTAGATCGTGCAGGTACTGAGAAAAATATTGTTTTACCCATTAAAGATTTTTTTAAAAAACCAAAATGAATCAGCTTTTAGATGTATTAGGCTTTTCACCTTATCGTCCTGTTATTCCCGCTGTTGTAACTGAGTTGACTGCAGATGGAGCAGCAATTCGACAAGGAATAAAAGTCGGTGATCGTATGTATATCCATTAATGGTCAAGCGATAAAGACTGGTTTGATGTTGTGGAAGTTGTGCAACATTCACCAGAAAATTGCTCAGTATTGATGTGTTGCGTAATGGTCAACTCGTTCATTTTGCAAGTCATGCCTCAAGGAAAGCGTGACAATATGGGCAAGTGAGTGGGTTTTAGGCGTAAAAAGCGATGCAGAAAAATTACAACTTCCTGACGAATATAAGCAAACAATTCAATTATACTCCATTACAAGCTTTCCAGATGTCGCTAGATAAGACTGGCCAAATCTCCAGCATGATATTGAGTTCGATAGTAAAATGGTTAAGGGTTTAATTGGCTTAGAGAATCTCTTCTGGACCAATTACAATCGCGAAGGTAGCGGGACAAAGTGCAGAAATGGGATGGCAGACTTTTATCTCTATTATGGCTTTAATGAGTGTAAGTCTTGGAATTTTAAATTTATTGCAATTCCAATGCTTGATGTGGACACCTCGTTATTACATTATTGAAGCTATTCGTGGGGAAGCCTGTTTCTGAACAAATACAAATGTTTGGTGTAAAAATTGGTATGGTACTGTCGGTAGTATGATCGCTTTTAGCTTTATTTAACGATTTATCGGGTTGTAAACGTATATGGATTTATAACTTACTGGAAAACTGGCATGCGGCACACACATTTTTTAATGCTTTGCACTTGTTAGCGCATTGGCAGCGGTTACACAAGATATATGCAGCTGATGATTTCGTTGTTCGAGTATTCGTATAGATGGTTTGGTCCGTCTTTACTCCTGCAAATGTTTCTACCATGTTGCCAATCAACAGTGGCGATCGCCGTTAATGAACCGATGATCGCAGAAGCAATTCGAACATTGTTATGCCACTGGACTTTTTGACGATATTAAAGCATCAAGAGATAACGATACTTTAGTTTTTATATGTCGTAGAGCGCCAATTATTCAAGCTTGAATTTAAGGTAATAAACTTATTCCTAAAGAGGCTTAGAGCAAGGCCTCAAAAAAATGATGGGCATTGCTGAAGGCGAAGTTTTAAAGTCAGCTTTACAAACAATTGAAACTGAATTAGAGCAGCAATATACTCAGCAAGGCCGTTATGATGCTGATGTAACTGTTGATACTATAGCTCGCCACAAATAACCGTGTTGAACTTAAATTATTTTAATGAAGGTACGGCAGCTAAAGTTTTTAATATCAATATTATGGTAATACTTTTTTAAAGACAGTGAAATTAAACAAGCTTCGCAGTTAAGGAAGTGGTTGGCTTCAGTTGTAACTCGTAATGACCGTTATGCTAGAGAGAAAAATGGCAGCGACCTTGAAGCTTTGCGCGCGATGTATCTGAATAAAAGTTATATCAATTTTCATATCAATAACTCACAGCTCAATATTAGTGAAGATAAAAAAGAATATCTTTATTGAAGTTGCTGTTGAGGAGGTAGCCAGTTCAAATTTGGTCAAACCAAGTTTTTAGTGACCGCCTTTATAAACCTGAAGAACTGCAAGCTTTGAAAATTTATAAAGATGGCGATACCTATTCTTCAAGAAAAAGTAAATGCTGTTAAGCAATTGTTATGCGTAAATATGGTAAGCTGCGTTATTACTTTGCAGATTAAAATGTCGTTCCGCAAATTAATAATGAAACGGGTTTTGTTGACTTGAACTATTTTAAACCCAGGTCAGCAAGGTACCGTACGTCGTATTAACTTTACAGTAATAGTAAAACTGCCGATGAAGTATTGCGTCGTGAAATGCGTCAAATGGAAGGCGCTTTAGCGAGTAATGAAAAAATTGATTTGTCCAAGGTTCGTTTAGAGCGTACTGGATTCTTCAAAACAGTTGATATTAAACCGGCTCGTATTCCAAATTCACCAGATCAGAGTGATTTAAACGTAAATGTTGAAGAGCAACACTCGGGAACTACAAACATTAGCGGTAGGTTACTCACAAAGTTGTGGTAATCACATTCCAGGCAGTTTGAGTCAACTAACTTTATGGGAACGGGTAATCGTGTTTCGATCGATTTATCTCGCTCTGAAACTCAAGACTACTATAACTTAAGTGTTACTGACCCTTACTTCACTATTGATGGTGTAAGCCGCGGTTATAATGTTTATTACCGTAAAACAAAGTTAAATGATGACTTATAACGTTAATAATTACGTTACCGATAGTTTCGGTGGTAGTTTTAAGTTTTGGTTACCCAATTGATGAAAACCAAGCCTAAGTGCCTCTTTAGTATTGATAATACTAAAGTAACGACTGGTCTTATGTCTCTACTTATGCGTTATTATTTTTAGCAAATGGTGGTAAAAGCAACAAGTAAGTTAATATTGTCCAACCTTAAATGGTGAGTCGCAGTATGATACTGAGAAGGGAAATGTAAGGTCCCAGAAGAACAATATGATATGCGTTTGATGGTGAGTTCTCTTTACATATAACTTAAATTTAGGTTGGTCATACAATACTTTAAACCGTCCTATTTTCCCTACTTCAGGTATGTCACATCGTGTAGTCTTGAAATTGGTTGCCAGGGTAGTGATGTGACTATCAAAAAGCGACTATGATGCACAGGCATTTTGGCCAATTAGTAATACTGTTTCGTATTTGCTGGTACGGTAAACTTGGCTATGGTAATGATTTACCATTCTAATAAACTTCTATGCAGCTGGTTATGGTTCTGTTCGGGTTATTGATAACAGTACCTTGGGTCCTAAGTATGCAAGTGTAAACTTACAGAAACCAAGCAAAATGACGTTCTCAGAAGAGGTTGGGGGTAATGCTTTAGTACAATTTGTACTGAATTTAGCTTTACCGTTACCTTTCAAAGGGGACTGGACTCGCCATGTACGACCAGTCATTTTTGCTGAAGTGGTCAAGTATTTGTACTAAGTTGATGTTGGCTATATTTCATATGATTATGAATGGCAGCACAATAGCAATCTAACAAATACTGGAAATAACTACGTTTATTTAGGTATATGCGTTTATACGTAGGTGTTGTTTTTACATGGATCACTATGATTGGCATTATCTCTTAGCTATGCATTCCCGTAAATGATAAGCTGGTGACGAACTCAAAGAGATTCAGTTTGAAATCGGTCGTACTTTCTAAGTACGACTTGACTAAACAATGAAAAGGACACAAATTAAATGAAAAAATTAAATATATTAATGTTAGGGTTAGCTTACAAATTTCTGTATGACTAATGCTGTGGTTATGGTTGTTATTTGATCTTGCAAAGTTGTTGAAAGTAGTACTTATTAAAACAACCAAAAGCAAGTTTAAATCATCTGTTACCAACAACAACTCGTCTTGAGCAGTTGGGTAAAGAGTTAGAAGGCCTTCACGTCAAGCCAAACTCAAGGGCAAAAATGAAAGAAGTATATTAGAAAGCTTCCAACTCAATATCAGTCAAAAATTAATGAATTTATTGCGACTCAAACAAGGTTTGCAGTCTAAAGTTCAAACTAGGTTTGCAAGGAATAACTCAACTTTGAGACTCGTGTGAAGCAAGCAGTCTGAACAATTACGAAAAGAAATAATCTTGACATCATTTTGAATAAAAAATTCGACCGTTGCCTATGACGCTAAATATGATTTAACTGATAAATGATACAAAAGGTTAATATCAATGAAATAAATTAATGAAAGTGCAACATTATCGTTTAATAACTAGCACCTAGTTAATGGTGAGTTATCGTGCGGGTAGTCTTCAATTTATAAATCTGCAAGCTTTAAATGCTGAACTTCTCATTTTACTTTTCGTTAAATGGCGAAATATCAGATCAAGCAAAGACTAGCCGTGCGGGTGCGTACATTGTACAAGCTCTATTAAAGAACAGCTTACT